>NWSH02000437.1:2548330-2572226 GCA_002382865.2 Heliothis virescens | reverse complement strand
ACAGACAGACATGACGAATCTATAAGGGTTCCGTTTTTTGCCATTCGGCTACGGAACCCTAAAAACTACCATTAGGCCCTATGGAAAGCGATTCGTTTGTTGTTTATACGCACAGGGTGTGAAGTAATAAAACTATATCACACCTTTGAAATATTGTAAAACAGCAAATACGTACTCTGTAGCAGAGTATAACTTTTCAAATAACTTGTTACTTTCAAACCATTAAACATATCAAACTGAAAACTATTACAGGTTTATTTAGTTGAAATAAGATTTCATACAAAATAACATTTTCTAATTCCTTCCAATCACGGCTAGGTAGAGGTAGAAACTCTGTTATTTTCTCTTTCTATAAATAGACGCATTACAATAGCTCAGACCAAAACTAGAAACATATGGTTTCGTTCAATTTCAGGGACTTCAGTGGGCTGTCACGTCTAGTTTTAGTTGACAGATGTTTTGTTTTATATTTACGAGATATAAAAACAAAAGAACCTTAAAGAATTAATAAAAATTCTAATGGATTTTGAATACGCCCTTTTTTTTCCTTTTCACGTGAAAATAATGACAAAACAATTTAAAAAAAATATTGATTCAATTAATTAATTAATGAAACAAAATATTAGTAAGTGCTGTCCTATATGAGATATACTTACTCAAAAACCATGAAAAAAAAACGATTGATTTGGCTTGTCTATCGAAGCTAGCTTTAAAAAAATTAAACCGACCCAAGCTTTTATCAGATAAAACCTTAATAAAAGCTATTTATGTTTTCCGATTCAACGATAATAATATCGATTATCACCGTGAAAAGACGCGCGTCACTATGTTGACATTGTGTTATTATTTAAACGTTAGGGTGACCATGTAAAAGTTTCGGGTGGGGTCGTTACCCTTGGGGTGATAAATATAATACGTCACGCAATCACCCGATAGGCCTTTTTTAACCTGAAAATTATTGATTAACATTGAAGATGTATACTTTTTATTCAGTACAACTTCAGTTAAACTTTCCGGACTATTTTTTTAAAATTGGAATTGTCAAAAACTAACTGGCAGATGCAATAACTCATATGTGATGATAACATGAGGTCTTTGCCCAACTGACGTTGATCTAATCACATTAACATATCATGTTCAAATGCTAAACAGTTCTGAGAATCTCATGAAAAATTCATGAATCGTTACAAAATAATCATCACTAATCACAATTGCAGGCTGATTGATTATTCCTTTATGAATTACTGATTAAGGAATAAAAAATTGTACAGGTTTTTACACAATACAATGTGCTTTACATAGTTATACATTAGCTAAAAAATATTATTAATTTAGAGGAAGTACCTACCTTCTGAAAAAGAATCCACAATATATCCTCAAAATGCACTAAAACATTTGTCACCCCGTTAGTCTGAAACACTACAATTTAAATCGAGAACATCGAATCAACTAATCGAATCGCGTTACGTCGTTTCCCGTTCGAAATGTAAATGAGTAAAAAAAAATAAAAAACAAAAAATGGCGCGGTTTTTGTATCACGTGCTTATTTTGGTACTTATAAATAGGGGGTTTGTTTGCCGTCGCGGGAAACGACGGGCGGACCGCGCGGAGTGGACGTCGAGACTGGCGGCCGAATGTTTTCAGTGGGCGGCGCTCCGCCCCAGCCACACAGTGACGCTGGCGCAAGCGTCATGTAAAAGTGAGACATGTCAGTATGTCCTCTTTGCTGAAAACGGGAAATATTATTATGGAAATCAGAAAATACTTACAATAGTCTCAGAACTTAGTGAAGTTGTGCTAAGAGTTTTAAAGATGTAGAGCTCTCGTCAAATATCTTTGCCATTCTGAAGTTAGCTTCGTAACAGTAAAAGTTAATATTTAAGATCATTAAGTCAGTTTATTGTATTAAGTATTCAGTCTATGATATCTTTTTAAAAAGTGCGAAAGTTCATTGATAGCGCCCAGAGTTCTCTGACTCTGACCTTCGTAATAGTTCCTTCACAGAGGAAAACTTTTTCAGAAGAAGATAATTCCAATTCAAGCTCCAAATTATGTGTATACAGATTAGATTTAAAAAATACTTGAATTAGAATTTATAAAAACAAAATGTGACTCATAGAAATACTTTCCTGGGTGTGAATCACAATATACAGTTACTTAATTTGTAATTTTGTCTATGCATGTTTATAAATGTGACTCCTTTGAGCTGTTTCGTTTGTAACTCTCTTAAGGTCAAATAAAAGTTTATAACTGCATAAATAACTGGTATCTAATGAATGCATGATTAATTAAAAAAACAGTAAAGTCTGGTGTCAGTTTTTTGGTTGACTGTACGGTATCAAAAACCTCGAAAAATCATAAATAAGTAATTTACGTCGTCAATGCTAATAGCGCACCTTCTTATTTCATAGGCTGTACCTAATATAAATTCTAGGTAGAAGTTCATATGTATTAAAAATTAATTGTTAACGGTGAATCTTTGTAAGTAGCTATCTATACCGACTTCACACGGAAATAAAATATTTATCTTACTGTTCACTATACAAAACACTAGTTCTCAGCTGCATCCGGTAGACTAGAAGCCGACTCCAATGAGTTCAATATGCAAGTGTTCCTCTTTTTCCTAAAGTCTGGAATGTAAGGCACATAGTTACCAGGAGACAAGTAAAACGAACAAATGATGATAGCACCAGTAATATTTTGCTGTGCATCATCGTGCTTGTACTACTACTACAGGAACACTCGATAAAAATATCAAAACATTAGAAACTTAAAAAGAAAATCTATCCTATTGGAGAGAATACATAGCTGAATTCCTTGCCACTTCAAGTCAGTTTCCATTACGTACATTGAGGAATTTTGCACAACAAAATAATAACAAATATTCATAACATTGATGTGAGTTCTAATCTCGTGTACAGACGACAGCACATCAAGTTACCACAATCTGTCAAATTTTTGCAATAGATTTTCAACCTTATCGCAATGGCGGTAGGTTAATATTTTGTTGGTAAAATTTGACAGATTCGTATACGTTGACCTGCTGTTGTCCGTACCTACCTGTTATCTTATGAACGTGGTAATCAGATGCACTATTTCGTGATAACGTTTTTCATTTGACGATCTTTCCTAAGGCCTTGTTTTCTTTTTCACATCACAACTATGCTTTTACCATTACAGCACTTTTCTCGTCTTCATCCAATATTAATTAATTAACACACGATTGAATATTATTTAAAAAATACTTCAAAAACATCATAATAAATCACGATACAAAGACATCAGTAGCACGTTAACAACTAGATACCTGTATGATAATTAACAGTTAATCAACCAACACACATCCATATGACCATCTTAAAGCAGACTTAGCAAATAATATCGACAAACACAAAAACCCAATTAAACACGAGAATAATCGAATAGTGAATCGATTAACTCCTGTTTCTTGCCGCACTCGCGCATACCACCGTATATTTTCATTGGTCCAACTACGACCGATGAGCGAATTCAAAAGCTATTGACCTAAAAATATCCCAGCGTCAGAGAAAGAATTGTTTACTATACCATCTCTGTTCACGCCTCGAGTTTTGACTTAACTACACATTCTGTGTAAACTTTACTTAACTTTGAAAAGTAATAGTGATGGCGGATTTTATCGATATCATCGAAGCTTTTGTATTCTTTTTTTTCAAACAAAAAGATATTAGCAAAAATCCGTGTCGCAATTTATCACTAGCCAGTGATAGTGTGACTGTACTGCAAAGTATTTTATCGAATAAATTCTATCTCTATTGATCGTGTTAGATAGGGACAGTTTTCGTACTATCTATTACCTAAATAACCTTGAATTTGCTGGAAATAGTTTAGTAACAGGTTTGCAAATAAAATATTAATGACGGTAAATAGAGCACGCGCCCTTACGAATGGCCGACTTTATTAATCATGCTCATATCGGTTACATGATACTTAAATATCTGTTACATTATTATATTGGAACATGTGGTCGCAGTTACCTTTGTTCAATAGTCAGTACAACCTAATTCTAGTCTGCTTTTGTATTAGGTTCTTTTAGCCCTTGTTCGAAATTAAATTACCAATGTAAACAAAGAACTGTTCCCCACTAATGTTATAAATACTTTGAACTAACATATGTTTATTAGTAGGTACATATCTATCTTTTTGAAGCAAATAAAGGCTTTTTGCTGTAATAAAGATACGTGATTTTATTTTATATTCTTGGCATTATGTTATCAGGTGCTGTAATGCAGATAATAATGCATCATTCGAAATACAAAAGTCTATAGGAACGATATACTAGATCTCCTAGTGACAGCCACTACACTGAAAAAAGTCCCTTTGGTTTGTTGGTCCTTAAATCGAAAACTAAACTTCAGTTTCGTGACTATTTACAATATTATACGAGCAAAGCTATAATAAAAATAACTACTCTCCATAACATGCATCAAAATATCGATAACATCATATCGACAAAACTATTCAAAGCTCATCCCTAATCCCGTTGGAAATCAAAAAGCATACGCTGAAGGGTTACAACACAAACTTAATTTTCAGAAATAACATTACAAATTAGACCTTATCACTATAAAAATACAGAAGTTAATAACGCAACAAGTTTTTACGTTGCTTCCGTGAAAGTTAAATTACTGCACCTATAGGGACATTAACCAGGTGTAGGAAAAGATACAAATAGGCCCGTAACCACTAAAGGTATGGATTTGAATGGACTGGTACAATCCAATGGCTTGGGTTATNAGACTAGAAGCCGACTCCAATGAGTTCAATATGCAAGTGTTCCTCTTTTTCCTAAAGTCTGGAATGTAAGGCACATAGTTACCAGGAGACAAGTAAAACGAACAAATGATGATAGCACCAGTAATATTTTGCTGTGCATCATCGTGCTTGTACTACTACTACAGGAACACTCGATAAAAATATCAAAACATTAGAAACTTAAAAAGAAAATCTATCCTATTGGAGAGAATACATAGCTGAATTCCTTGCCACTTCAAGTCAGTTTCCATTACGTACATTGAGGAATTTTGCACAACAAAATAATAACAAATATTCATAACATTGATGTGAGTTCTAATCTCGTGTACAGACGACAGCACATCAAGTTACCACAATCTGTCAAATTTTTGCAATAGATTTTCAACCTTATCGCAATGGCGGTAGGTTAATATTTTGTTGGTAAAATTTGACAGATTCGTATACGTTGACCTGCTGTTGTCCGTACCTACCTGTTATCTTATGAACGTGGTAATCAGATGCACTATTTCGTGATAACGTTTTTCATTTGACGATCTTTCCTAAGGCCTTGTTTTCTTTTTCACATCACAACTATGCTTTTACCATTACAGCACTTTTCTCGTCTTCATCCAATATTAATTAATTAACACACGATTGAATATTATTTAAAAAATACTTCAAAAACATCATAATAAATCACGATACAAAGACATCAGTAGCACGTTAACAACTAGATACCTGTATGATAATTAACAGTTAATCAACCAACACACATCCATATGACCATCTTAAAGCAGACTTAGCAAATAATATCGACAAACACAAAAACCCAATTAAACACGAGAATAATCGAATAGTGAATCGATTAACTCCTGTTTCTTGCCGCACTCGCGCATACCACCGTATATT
Organism: Heliothis virescens; assembly: GCA_002382865.2. NCBI lineage: Eukaryota > Metazoa > Arthropoda > Insecta > Lepidoptera > Noctuidae > Heliothis > Heliothis virescens. The sequence continues at coordinate 2,566,544 of NWSH02000437.1, read as the reverse complement.
TTCATTGGTCCAACTACGACCGATGAGCGAATTCAAAAGCTATTGACCTAAAAATATCCCAGCGTCAGAGAAAGAATTGTTTACTATACCATCTCTGTTCACGCCTCGAGTTTTGACTTAACTACACATTCTGTGTAAACTTTACTTAACTTTGAAAAGTAATAGTGATGGCGGATTTTATCGATATCATCGAAGCTTTTGTATTCTTTTTTTTCAAACAAAAAGATATTAGCAAAAATCCGTGTCGCAATTTATCACTAGCCAGTGATAGTGTGACTGTACTGCAAAGTATTTTATCGAATAAATTCTATCTCTATTGATCGTGTTAGATAGGGACAGTTTTCGTACTATCTATTACCTAAATAACCTTGAATTTGCTGGAAATAGTTTAGTAACAGGTTTGCAAATAAAATATTAATGACGGTAAATAGAGCACGCGCCCTTACGAATGGCCGACTTTATTAATCATGCTCATATCGGTTACATGATACTTAAATATCTGTTACATTATTATATTGGAACATGTGGTCGCAGTTACCTTTGTTCAATAGTCAGTACAACCTAATTCTAGTCTGCTTTTGTATTAGGTTCTTTTAGCCCTTGTTCGAAATTAAATTACCAATGTAAACAAAGAACTGTTCCCCACTAATGTTATAAATACTTTGAACTAACATATGTTTATTAGTAGGTACATATCTATCTTTTTGAAGCAAATAAAGGCTTTTTGCTGTAATAAAGATACGTGATTTTATTTTATATTCTTGGCATTATGTTATCAGGTGCTGTAATGCAGATAATAATGCATCATTCGAAATACAAAAGTCTATAGGAACGATATACTAGATCTCCTAGTGACAGCCACTACACTGAAAAAAGTCCCTTTGGTTTGTTGGTCCTTAAATCGAAAACTAAACTTCAGTTTCGTGACTATTTACAATATTATACGAGCAAAGCTATAATAAAAATAACTACTCTCCATAACATGCATCAAAATATCGATAACATCATATCGACAAAACTATTCAAAGCTCATCCCTAATCCCGTTGGAAATCAAAAAGCATACGCTGAAGGGTTACAACACAAACTTAATTTTCAGAAATAACATTACAAATTAGACCTTATCACTATAAAAATACAGAAGTTAATAACGCAACAAGTTTTTACGTTGCTTCCGTGAAAGTTAAATTACTGCACCTATAGGGACATTAACCAGGTGTAGGAAAAGATACAAATAGGCCCGTAACCACTAAAGGTATGGATTTGAATGGACTGGTACAATCCAATGGCTTGGGTTATAGATGTGCCGTTGCCGGCAATATTGCTAAAAAGTGGGAATATTGGTAGCAATATTGCCGGCAATATTGCCACTTTGGGCCATATTGGCGGCAATATTGCTACCAATATTCCCACTTTGGGCACATCTCTAGCTTGGGTTCAGTAGACGAGTGATTGGCTTTTAATCAGAGTTACAGAGGTTCCAAAATACAATTATGATACTCGCACCTACTTGTTCGTAGGTTTAGCCTAGCCTATACGGCTGTTTCAAGTATGGAAAAAGATCATGAAGAAATATAGATGTTGCTATTTGCAGTATGTTCAAGAAGCTGCATACTACAAACCATCATAGCTAAAATGAACATCTAATCAACGTTCTAAACGCTTGGCTGCAGAAGCAGCAAAAACTATGGTTTGAGGGTCACCAGACACCGGAGTATTTAAATACCTACCTAATTAAACTAATTATAAAATTCTTTTCGATTTTCCTGAAACGATTTGAATGTTTATCGGATGCCACAAGAGATCCGGGGCTGCGGGGTTGTTCGACAGTTACCGTAGCAGTGGCTGATGCTTGCTGCATTTTGGAGCAAAGCGAAGGCTGTCAGATTGTGTCACTGCACCTGTGTGAAAGACGATATGGCTAAATATAATGATAAATGTAAGATGACGTCAGAAGGCAAAGTATGGAAGACGAAGACATGCTGGGGTCGGGACCCCAAATAAAAAATATGATGATAGAGAAAGAATGAAATTTTAATATGTAAAGGTTTACCTTCACCTTCTACCATTTCGTTGACAAGTTGAAATACATCTTCTTGTTTCCCAATGTATTTACGAAAGAGTAAAATGTCGATGGAAATAGGAGATTGGTACCAATAACTCGACATTTTATAGCACATAAAATCTCTCATTTATACAAGTGGCCAGTAAGTGGTATTTAAGCAGTTTACAGCCTACACGGCGTTCTGGCTGACGAGAATAAATTGATATTATTATCAATGGCCGTTGACCCTTCAGTGCCAAGACTTTTGCTAAGATTCATACATGTGCGTCGTGTACTCGTGGGAATTAAACACAAATTGTGTATTTTCCTTAATTTTATTGACAAGTATCCGCTGATCGCCTTTTTATCTATTAAATTCCCCTTAAAAATCAATAGGTAGCAGCATTATACAAGGACAATTTTTTTACAACACGTTAGGGCAGTTTTTCCTCAAACATTTCTATGCCATATACCTACTTAGTATTTGAGTTGCGTTTAAGTAAAAGAACATTTCAGTATCTGTGAACCAAATCCTGAAATACATATATATAGATTCGCTGGAGATAAGAAGATATAGTAGTTATCTACTTGCAACCACTACACCAGCTTTGCATATTTTTGCCTTTTAGAAATTATATATCTGAAAATGTTACAGATTCACATAGAAAAAAATGTATGTTGGATTATGTTATTATTATACAGTTAAACAGGGAACGAAACAAGGAAAACTATCATGATATTAAATAATATAATGTTTTATAGGAACGCAAACTATGACTAGGCTCTAATGTCATCGTTCCTTTACACTTTAAATAAAAACATTATTAAAAACAAAAGACTTTAATCTAGCGCAATTAAACAAAAACGTACGGAGTTTTTAACATAAATGTTTGTGCCATAAAACTATTGAATATAAACGAATTTATAAATAGATAGGTAATGCCCTTGCATCTACCAAGTACGAACTGAAATACAATTCCATCAGAGACGCATCGCGTTAAATGGAACCGAATTTATTTCCTCAAGACTGCAACTGGCACAAAACAAACTGCATAGACACTACATATCCCACCTATTCGTAACAAAACTAATAAACTGCCGTGTGAAGTGTTCTCGTAAAAGTGATACTTATGTACTCCTAAACAATAGACCACTTGGTACTATCTAACGAAATGAGTGGACTTCTTGGTAAATTAATCCCGAAGAAAAAAATAAGAGCTGTTGACATTGGTCCTCCTTTGAATATGGAACACAACATACATGTGACAAAGAACAGAGAGACTGGCAAATTGGAAGGTCTACCAGAAGACTGGACTAAGAGTTTGAACCCTGAGTCTTCGTCCACCCAAGTTGGGAACACCGGTACAGCATTAAAATCTGGTTCTGCTAAGTCATGCCCAGAAGAGAAGATACATGAGCCTTCAAAACCTTCTGTTCTTGACATGAAAGTGGAAAATGATGAAGAAATATTGAAGCAATGTAGAAGAAATTCTGTAATTCACGACGTTAATTAAACTTTACGTAGAAATTTATATGCTGTGTTTTGGTTTTTCTTTCAATTGCATGCACCTAATACTTAATGGCCGGTACCTAATATTAATCCAAATAAATACGCATGATAAAAAGCAACAACGCAACTTCGTCATTTTTAGGCCCGGCGTCCATTATCGGCATCGGCGCGACTGAGGATTTTAGGTGACAAATAGCAATATACATGGTCGTAATAAGGCGCCGGGCCTTACACTTCAGGCCGATAATTACCTATTATAACATCTTGATAATTAGAGTGAGTATTTGTGAGAACTATTTTTCAAACCGTCTTTAGATTGGCAATGGAGTGATTCTAGTGAAGCCAAAAATTAAAACCATCAGTTGAGTGACTTATATCATCATCTATCATCTAAGTGCCTAGCTTTTGCCCAACTACGTTGCAAGCACGTTGGGATCGGCTTCCAGTCTAACTGGATGCAACTGAGAAGAAGAAGTAGAGTATGCTGCTTTCTTCAACTTAATCATCGGTATTTGTGGTGTTTCTTGATTTATATTTTAGATTTTTCGAATTTTGAAGGTTTTATAAGGCAGGGGATATCAGGAGGCAGGCATCTAGAGTGTTACTTGAGTGTTCCTTTTTTGACTCATTAAGTACTATGAAGCTCATACATACCACACATAGTTGTAAGTAACGCATGGCCAATCTATCAAACGGTAACTTAAATCTATTTAATTACTAATAACCTTTAAAAAACTAGAAAATTGAAGCCCTTCAAGATAAATGTTTCTCAATCATTTGAAAATTAATTAATTTTCGTCTGCGGTTTCCTTTTAGCAAATTAAATTCCTGACTGATAAAAACAATAATGAGCAGATACCTACTTATTTTCTACGAAGACAGGCAAACGCCAAACAACCACATTTAGGAGGACCAGCGAGTTCTTGCGTCCAGTCTAATAGGTAGGTACTCGCTTTCCTTGAATTTCCCTGTTCCAGGTGAGACATCCATTCCATTATCAACCCGACCAAAATAGAACTGACGTCTACGAATAATATTCCTAGTCTGACGCAAACTATTTTGTTTTGGTTAAAATAAGTATAATATACCTATCTAAAAAATATAACGGCCTAATTATTTAATGCAAATTAATTGCATTTGAAAATAACCAAGAAATATTAATTTGATTCCTATTTATAACATAAATTGCTGTCTATTATCAACCATAATATTGTTATCGCTATATTCAAATGTCGCACAAGATTCGATATAAGTAACTCCTCAGTTCTTTACGGATGGACAATGAATCATCCAAAATTCCTATTTATCAGCACTGATACGCAAGCCTGCCAATGTATGGTTGCACGAATGTTGCGCTCCGTCACACGCAGCTAATAAACGAACATAACACTTAGAAATTCGAATCAGAGTAAACTAAAATATCTTACGAATGTAAAATATTTTTTCTTTGGCTCGAAATAAACTATGTGAATTTGGGTCAATTAATTACATGATTAAAAAATAGTTGTTTTGCTCTAAAAGTTTTATCATGCGTGAAATAGAACATACTTTATATTTTCTCTCCATTTTTCTTTGCGACATTTGACAGATGATAAAGTGGCCGCCGTCCTATGGTACGATCCGTCCGTGTAAAAAGCCACTCCTATCATAGTTAAATCGGAATTCCGCCTTTACTAAAAGTGTCTTACTAAAAGCAATGTAGGTTTTGTGTATTGGATACGTGACAGTGATATGGCTTAATTGTTGAGTTGACAAACAGTTATCAATCAAAATGAGTGGGCGATCGCACCGTGGTGTGTTTGGGAAACTCTTCTCTAAAAAGCAACCAAGAGAAAGAGAAGAGCGGGTGACTGACATTGGTATGCCGACAGATGTGAAACAACATATACATGTTAGTAAGAACTCAGAAACGGGTCTGTTGGAAGGATTACCGACGTCCTGGTTGCGATTGTTGAACACACAGATTACGCCCGCCGAACAAAATGAGAACCCTGACGCGGCCATCCAGGCCGTTAAGTTCCACATGTACACAATCAAAAAAGAGAAGGCTGCCGACGAGCCATTCAAGCCGTTCCTCACTGACGAGGCGATCACTGAGGAAAATATAGAAATAGAAAAGTTGCTAGATCAGAAGAATGCACACCAGAGCCAGGATTCTGATCTATCGATCGGCCAAAGCAGTGAGGAGGAGGTCAATGACATATTCTCTCAGAGACAAACCATGCCTGCTGCACCCATTAAACATGGTCTCAAGAAAAAGGATGCTGTTATGGACCTGACAGCTAATGTAGAGGACTTATCTCTTATTGGAAACGATCCTGAGGAGAGCCCTATACTAAGGAAGAAGGAGCTGATATATGCAACTCTGAATGATGAGGAAATATATGAGGAATTGAAGAAAATATGCAATAAGGATGATCCATATGTGCGGTTTGAAAGGATTAAGCAATTGGGCGCTGGTGCTTCAGGTAATTGGTCATATTATTCAATATTTATGCAAGCATTACTTAATGGGCGATTTGTAGGTTATTTTTAAGGTCAATGACAACAATGACCTTAACCACACAGTAAACAAAATTGAGTAAAGAATGTTTTTAACAACAAAGACATTGTGTTTACCTTTTTCATAGGCCTGTTGTCCCAGTTGCCCAGTAATGAACATTGAAAATCACTTAATCTTCGGGAAAACAAGATAGTTTTAATGAATGTGCATGAAATAGCTCCCTCAGAATGCATCTAAAAATTTAGCTAGGGTCTATAACAAATAATGTTTGTATGTCTAGCATCAACAACTGCCATAAATACCTAATTGAACCAAATAAACATACACATAAGACGCTAATGACCACTAATTTGTCAGATCATAATATAGGTACTACAACATACTGTGCTAACGTTACCTTCATATCACAAAGAAGGTTAAGAACATGAGTACCTATGCATTCAGACACCAATTGACTCTAATGTGTTAATTGAGCCGAGAATAAGTGTCAAATTGAGAAAATTAAACCATTCATCAATCTCAATTGAAAACGCTGAAATCTGTTATTGCAACTAGACTAAAATTTGCTCTTTGATATTTAAAGAAAAAAAAACCGGTTTCCCAAAAACACTTTATTATTGAAATGGCTGGAAGGATAAAACAATAAAATAAGAGTAAAATTTTGTTTGATCAAAACAAAAACCAAACACGACAATAAACGAGTTTTATTTCATAAATATTGTCAACCAATAAATGTCACTATGGGGAAGCTCCGAGATCTTATTGTTTATGTCCAAATCTTTTGTTCAGTAATGTCTCTTGTTACTAAACAAAGAGATTGCAAATGATGTGTACATTGGTTATGCTTCAAGGTCCATCAATTCACAACCAAGGCCTATCTCCATATCTCTATAGTTAGTATTCTGACAACATATGGTGAAATCTAACTGGTCTTTCTATTGAGGAAAATGATTAAAATTGACCCTGTCATTGCTGCAAACAATTATGTGTATCTGACATTTGTTTTAAACTAAAGCTAAGATTTTAATGAACTCACAGTTATTAAAAAATATAGTATTTAGGGTTAATCAGCATATTGGATTTTGAAATAATCAGCAGCATGCATTAAATAAGCTTTCTCGCACATAACAGTATGAGTAGACTAATGACCATTCCCAATATTCTATCTATCTGTTGATTTGCTTACTAGAGATAGAACTTTGACATCAGTCTCATACAGTTAATGTCAAATTCCTATCTCTAGTAAACAAAACAATAGATAGATAGAATATTGGGAATGGCCCCAAAATCTATGTTTTACAAAAAAATACAAGGTGATTGTTTGCACTCTTGCACGAGATGTTATAATCACTCATATCATGGTATAAGAAATTCAGGATTGGGTTCGGTGAATCTTTAGGAATTTTCCAAATTACCAAATCGAGCCATTATTTAAAGAATAATATTGTTGTAATGTGCAAATAACTTTAGTTTTACTAATAATAGTGGGAAACTTAATTATACTGCAATGCGATTATTATTCATATTTTTTTATGAATCCGTCATGTAGAATATTTACAAACCAATTTCATAAAACATCTTTAATTTTGACATTACATTAAAGTCATAGTTAATTTTTGAATTCTTTTAATAGATAAAATTTTAAAATTACTTAAATCTTAAAAGAAGCATGTAATCCAACACTCAATACTGATAATGGTTAGCAGTTTGATAAAAGTAAATATTTCAATCATCAGATCTGATAACTTATTGTAAGAAAAAGATGACAATACTGTTATATTTTTAACCCCCAACGAAAAAAGAGGGGTGTTATAAGTTTTTAAAGAAGTGGTCCATGAAAATATTTTCAGAATAGATCCCCAAGATTTAATCAGCCTTGGATGTGGTTAATAATTTAATGCAACGTAAAACGTCACACAAATTCCTTTACGTAAGCGCGACGTATCTTATCTTTTGACTACTTTCTGAATTGATTACGATATCTTTTTATGGATGACTGAAATAAATAGAAATAAGTGTCAAAATATGTTTGTTTATTTTCTTCACGCGTCAAGTAGAAATTAAATTTAATTACATTTTCAATATTGTGCTATTTATTACTTTTGCTTTGCTCTAGCTAGATGAGATGGACTGCTTCGCTGACATAGGTCAGGTTCGATATATGCACCTACGACGTCAACAAAAAAAGCAGGAGCTATGATGTGCAAAAAATAATGACCAGAGCAATAAACATTATTCTAATAGCCATAGGCCTTTTACTGTAAACGGAAACCGCACCCCTGTGCCAAGCCCTTGTTCCTTCGGCAAACTATTGCATTTCTTTTTAATTAACTAAGTGCACTACCTGACAATGTTTAAGTTTGTATACATTTTGTTCACAGGGGTGGTGTTCGTCGCAATAGACAGTAAGGACAACTCTAAAGTGGCCATCAAGGACATAGACTTAACCAAACAAAGCAAGAAGGAACTAATACTCAATGAAATCAATGTATTGAAGGGTTTCAACCATAAGAATCTGGTGAACTTCCTCGACGCGTTCCTCAGTTACGATCACCTGTGGGTCGCTATGGAACTGCTTGACGGAGGCTCTCTCAACTACGTGGTGACTGAAGTTGTCATGAAGGAGGGCCAGATCGCGGCTGTGTGTCGCGAAACCTTACAAGCCATAGCGTTTCTGCACTCCAAAGGCACAATACACAGGGATATAAAATCTGACAACGTTCTGCTTGGCATGGACGGCACAGTCAAAGTCACAGACTTTGGCTTCTGTGCCAACATTATAGGTGATGAGAAGCGGCAGACTATGGTCGGCACTCCCTACTGGATGGCACCTGAGGTGGTCACCAGGAAGCAATACGGTAAGAAAGTAGACGTGTGGTCTTTAGGTATTATGGCGATCGAAATGATCGAAGGTGAACCGCCTTACATGAAGGAGTCTCCTCTGAGGGCTCTATATCTAATCGCGGCAGTGGGACGGCCGCAAATCCCCAGATGGGAGAAGTTGTCACCAGATTTCCAAGACTTCCTTCGGAAGAGTTTACAAGTGGATGTAGATTTGCGAGCGTCAGCGGACGAGCTTCTAAGACATCCGTTCCTGGACTGCGCGATGGAACTGAGAACACTGACGCCACTCATCAAGGCCGCACAAAAGATTCACCACAAGAACCAGGACTAGACTGGTAATTGTTCCATTCCTCTATTACGTCTACTTGTATCACTTTTATAGCCTTTTACAATTTTGTATGCTCTTTATAAATGTTGACTGTAATGAGGTGCCAAGTTTTGCAAAGTAATTTACAAGGTTATTATGACTGTAGTAGTGGACAATACTGATACCACTGATACGCCAATATTATACAGGGCATTATTTGTGAAGTTTTAGAGGATTTCAAACAGAGATGTGTGGTGAGCGAAAAGCATACTTTATAAGCATAGATGTTTATTCATAGATAGAGCTACACTTTTTTGTTGTACGCCTTTAGCATAGAATCGCAAAATATTAATTTTGACGGCAATACTGATACGCCAATATTATACAGGGCATTATTTGTGAAGTTTTAGAGGATTTCAAACAGAGATGTGTGGTGAGCGAAAAGCATACTTTATAAGCATAGATGTTTATTCATAGATAGAGCTACACTTTTTTGTTGTACGCCTTTAGCATAGAATCGCAAAATATTAATTTTGACGGCACGCTAGGCGCGTATAGCTTTTGTCTTATCTATAGACTCGTATAGATACGGTATCTCGAACTGATATAGATATTCACACATCACATTACAGTACTCCCTTAACGAAATGTTTTAGGGGATAAATCAAATTTATAATTTTTGTACAAGTAAATGCCATAATTATGCAACATGAGTTGCAATATACAAATAAGGCTATTTGGCTAAGAATTTAGTTACTTAATAATAATTTAATCTGTCCAAAATTAAGTATTTTTCTATTGTAAGATTTTGAAAATGTTTTGGATTGATATTGTCTGGAACTTGGACATTTGGGAAATGAATTTCAAAATAAATTGCCATTCTTGACTGTGGTCGCCATATAAATAACAAAGCAACGAAATTCAATAAAATAATATTTGTATGATGTATAAAAATTAGATCGTAATCATTTTTTATATCGTAAATAATAGGAAAATATAGATACATGTAGCTTCTGGTCGCAAACAGATAGGTAGGCCCTTTTGATAACATAAGTGATTGGTGCACAGATAGGCTATTACCAAAAATGTACATAAACGAAATAACTTTTTTTAGCTAGTCGTAATCATTTGCATCATTATTTTTGTAATTATATTATTTTACCAGATCAAGCAAACGTGAAAGTTTTGGAACATTAGTGTCACATTCCTTTCAATGAATTCCGTGAACAAACCAAAAAGGTATTATTTATGCCTTAGTATTTATACTTCTAACGACAAAAAATTAAGACTGGATTACAGTGCTGCATTTTAAAATAGTATTAGCCATTCCTTAGAATTGAAAATAGTTCTAAGCAGCCGAGTATAATATATTACACGGCGTGTATTCTAACATTCACTAACACGTTTTATTTTCGTCACATTATTAGGAGTTATTATTTGACGCGAAATTATTTCAATGAATTATTTCCTTGCAAACAGAGCTCAAATTATGATAGTAAGGAATCTGGCGATTTTATTGTTTTAAAAAAATGAACTCTATCGTATTCTGATTACAGTATATTCTGCTTTATGGGTAAAATTCTGTGTATGAATTAAAAAATAGTCTGGTCATGGTAAATAAGGAAATGTTTAGTACTAAATAATGTGTACCTATGTATTTCAAATAATATGTTGTACTACGTCTATGTGGTATGTGTAGGATAATTTGATTTTGCTTACTTCTAGTGTTCAGTTATAATTATATTTTTTTCTCGGAAGGTAACGTGGCTGAAAGGCTTTTTTAGGGTAGAAATTACTACTTGTAGAATATACTCAGTCTGAAGTGTGTTCATGCCGTCATCACGATCTTCATGTAATTAAATAAGTCTGTGCCATGTAATCGTGGATTTTTGGATATCACCATTATCTGTTGTGCTTAATAATCTCTGCCTTCCTGCCATGACACCAAATGGCATCGTACGCATAGCTATAATATATGCTAAAGCCTATAGATATAATAAGTCATTGTAAAAAAATGTATAATGGCTGAAACAGACTTTATTTTTGGCTTGTGTGAAATAACTTGTATTTCTCCAAATGCATATTTTAAGTTTGATGACTGAATTCTATGAACACGATTTCTTTTCTCGTAATGTTTCCTGCACTAGGTACTGTAGGTTCCGAAAAGGCCGTAAGACAGCTTCAATTGCTGGAAGTGATATATTAAGGACAAGGAAATGATATTTAGCAGGAAATTCCATGTTCAATGACCAATTTTATTGAGCAGTTCTAGAAAATAGTGCATTTTAAAGGAGGTCCAAAAACAGTGTAATATAAAATGTATTTTGAGATTTTTTTAGTATTATATCAGTATCTATTTTATCTTATGATTTTTTATAAGTGTCAATGTCACCTTACCGCTATAGTTATGGGAAATAGTGTTTCCCTACCAGGAGTGCCTGCTTCTTCATACACCAATAGCATAGATGTACTTTTATAGACTAGATTGTAAGCATTTCCATCGACACAACGAAATATCGTGTGAATGCTGTTCTATATGAAGACCAAAAATAAATTACATTTACAATTTCGTAATAAGAGTGGTCAATGTGGCTTTTTTAGGTACAGACTCCACTCAATCAGTAGTACAATGCAAGCAAGTGTACCTACGTCTCCGCTTTGAACCGCAGCCCCATTATGTCATCAAGCCTACATTAAATTACTCAGTAAGCCGAGATCTCTCACAGGCGAATTGTCGCTTCTCGATCGCGGGACTATTGTACGCACACTTACGAACTTTATACCAGATGGTCATCTCATAAAGAACAGCAGTATGTATTGACGCTAATACCCTGTAATTGTAAGATTATATACACAAAGGACACTTTTTGAACATTTTATTAATATAATTTGCCTATTAAATTATTTTTCTAAAATATTTTGTGCGTTTCACTATTTATTCTATGGTTATCTTCTAATTTCGATTGTAGTATTGCCAGGTTCAAATATTTAGTCAGTAAATAGGTATGAAAACCGAATTTTACAACACTGCTTAAAATAATATGCAAATGTGAGTTTTTAAATCGTAACAAAAAACCCACTACATTGTTGTATAAATAAATATATTTATTGCACTTATTATTTTACTAAGTACAAACTTAGATTCTCAGCAAATTATTTACATATTTACTCTGCCACTTTGCTTCTTGAAGAAATCAGTTCCTGTACCACCTTCTGATGTATAAGCTGCCAAATTTATAAATTCCATTCAACAACTTTTAATTAGCTGAAAGCTAGAAGCTCACAGTTTGTGGAGTCAGCAATCATAGTGCCAAATAAATTGGTGCCCGATAATTGTTACTTCCAATTAATTTTTATAGCCGTGAGGTTCAATAAATTGGACTATATCTGGGTTGAAGTACTACCCACAACTTGAGCACATTGGTAAAAATAATAACTACTTTTGTACTTCGTTAACACCATGCATCAATTACATATTTTTTATCTTTCTGCAATTCAGTTATTTTATCCTGAGCTTCTTGTAGAGACATGTTTTCATGGTGTACAAAGCTTTGGATTAATATTTCCTTGACCTCTGCAGCCATTGTCTTTAAATCTCCACAGACGTAAATAGAAGCACCTTCTTTTATTAGTTGGGTGATTTCTTTTCCTTGTTTCGTAAGAGCATCCTGCAAAGTATAATACAATGTTATTATAATATCAGCATTGCGTTAATGATTTCATTTTATTCTTCAGACATTTATATGCCTTTACATTGCAGTCATAATAGCAGATTTTCTACCGCTGTTTTTTCCAGCAATGCAACGGATTGCACAAGCTACAAAAATTTATTGACAACTACCAGTCTAATCAATGATACTTTGAACTATTTCGCTGCTAGGAATTTATCCCGTGTAACAAAACCAAATGGAAAATCCACAAGTGTTTTTAAAAAATAAAGTGTCCTACATGGTAAAGGTTTTACAAATCTTTGTGCAATACATACCTGAATATATTTAATTTCATGGTTGTCTATTCTTGAAAATGCTACAAAAAGTTTGTTCAATGTTCCTTCAGACAAAAATTGATTCAGTTCTTTTTCATAAATAAAATCTAATTTAGGATTTCTGCAGCCAAAGAACAACCAAGCTTCACCTAATTTTATGTCTGACTGTTGATTCATCATTTTTCTTTCTTCTAAAAATCCAATAAATGGTGATACTCCAGTACCAGGACCAATTAAAATCAGGGGATTTTCTGCACTGTCTGGCAAACAGAACATGTTTAAATTCTTTCTTAGATAAATAGGAACTTTTTGCTTGACTTTGAGCTCATTTGATAAACTCAAGTTCATGATTCCATTTTCTAAAGTATCTTCGTTCCTAATTAGCCTTTCAAGCCAACCAGTGGTGAGACCTTTTCTCTCATTCTCTATTACAGAAAAACAAATTTTCAGTACTCTATTGTCTTTCAAACCACTGTTAACTATTGAGTAAGGCCTTGGAAATAATCTGGGTAGGTTTGCTAATAAGACCTCTATAGGAGGCTTACATGACTGGAATATAGTAAATATGTCTAATATACATAAACTTTTGTTGAGAATGTGTGTTGAATAAGTAGCTGAACCCTCTTTACTGCAAAAATACTCCAATAACATTTTTTCCTTGTCATTCTTAGTATATTTTGATAAAGCTAGGAGAAAGACCTGAAAGAATAAAAAGAAAGCATATTGCATTGTTAGAAAATGTTTTTTTTAATATATTCTTTTGTCTTAAAATATTTTTAAAGTAATATACCTTTTTTAATATACTTCTAAGATCCAAACAGTGTGTCAAAACATGCCTCAATGTTGACTGTATAGGAACATGAACAGGTATCTTGCCTCCTTTCACTGTATCATCCAGAGTTAGCCTGTATGTCAGATCTGCTGTTGGCGCCAAATTCAGATGACTAATGATGAACTCTATGTCTGACTCATCATTGTGGGGAATAACACCTATTGTATCACCTGCTTTAAAATTAAACTTGCTGTCCTGGAAATTTTAAATTTAGTAAATTGAAAATCTTGTACTTATTCTTTATTTGTTGAATAGTAACATTTAACCCAAGCATAGTCCCTTATGAAAACAAATTTTCGTCTTTATAATATTAGTGTGAATATTAGATCCTTGGGTTTTATATTAGAAGACTATAATGAAATTAATATCAACAATACAAACCTCTACATCAAAGGTCACTTCATAAACAGCTTTGCAGTCCTCTGATGAGGCAGTGAGGCGCCTCCACGTGGAGATACTGGCATGAAACACATCGCTGTTCGCAAATGGCAATGCAGGTTCCGAGCTACAATACGCAGTGTCTAAATTCTGTAACATCCAACAAAAAATTAATAATGCTCTGATGCTCATATATATGTATCATTGGTAATAAACAAATGCAAAAATTTAATTAAATGAAAATATAAACTTACAGTATCCCTTACATATTCAATTTTTAAAGGATTTGGTTTGAATACCGGCAAGCTGAAGGATTTTGTCTCTGGTAAAATATCAATAACATCTTGGAAGGTATAAGCCACGACCATTATTTAGGGGAGAAATTAACACTATATTGCACACAATGTTGATTTTCGCATGGTTTTTACCATTCCATTCTGCTATTGACAATTATTTGACTTTGACATAAGGAGTGGTAACGTTTCAGTTCACGGTCGTCTGACACTTCTTCTGGCCCCACCAGATTATCGACTCTTGATGAATTACTTGTGAGATGCCATCAAACAGAGGAGGAAGGAAGAAGTTATATTCATATATCACAAAATAAAAATAGGGTAAGAGAAAGAAGTAGATAATGATGCTTCATGGCATATGTCTTGGCCAACCTGAACGACGTTTCATCTTTAGTCTAGTGATCGCAAGCGCAATTACTGTGCACGTGGGTTCGATCCCTAGATTGGGTTAGCCTGAAATCGTGATCATCAAGATAGCTGGAAAGTCCCCAATTTAAAAAAAATATATTGAAGAGTTCAAAGGCAGGTGATTCACACTTGAAGATTTAGTACAGTCGACAGCAAGTCAGTGTAACAAAAACAACCTGGAGTCGTTGGCCGATTGAATAACTAGGCGTTTTCTCGCGGTTTCACTGGCGTCCCGTGGGAATTACTGCCCGTACCCGGATAAAATAAAGCCTACGTCACTCGTGGATAATGTATTGAAAGATTTTTAAAATCGGTTCATTACTTCCAGCGATTCCCCACTACGAACAAACTTACAAACAAAACAAACAATTTTACCACTTTGTAATATTAGTATAGATAAAATGCATTTTTTTGTGCTTGAGGAGACAAAAATGTTTCAAATAATACTAATATCATATTTATCATGCAATCTTATTTATTAAAATAGTTGACATAATTTGTAAAAGTTGCTGCTATAGCGTTTCAGCTTCGTTGACAGCCGTGTCGATCTCGTCAGCTGCAACAAAATTAATAGGTTTTCATTGCACAAAATATGTATTAAACGTGTCGAAAATATTTGCTTATACTTACAATATAATCAGGAATGTTTTTATGAGTAATATTTTTTTACGTTTACTTACGTCTAAACTCAACACTTCCATCTGAACTGTTTAGTGCCAAACATTCCGGACAAGGAGTAGTGTCGCAAGGATTTTCGGAGGTTGTCGGGAATGCAGGCATCAGCTCAGTTGGTGGCTCCTGAAATTTAAATAGTTTCATCTCTCAAACAAGTGTGTTATTTGACTAAAATCAGCATTAGCATTGTTTTGCTTGTTTTAATAAAAATTTACTTGTAATACAAATTCAAGTTACTTTAAAGCTCGTGGAGTTCTGTAACATCACCCACCTTAGCTAATAAAGTAATACCTACGCAATTAATTTCTTAATTTGTTTGGTTCCACAATAAAGATTATTACCTCAAGCCTATACAAATAGGATAAGCGACAAGGATCCCATGTGGTGCACAGAGTAGCGTTGTGCATCATATCCTTCCGTGGCTCATCACCGAAATAATCGAATGTGATTATGATATTATTGTCAATTGCGCATTCTTTTAAAAAATTATCCACGCTAATCTGCAATAAAGCATATTTTTTTGTAATAAATTCATCATTAATTTGGTTCCTTGACTTTGTTGATTCTAAGCACAAAACTATTCAATTTAAATATAACGTCATCCGGTTCGAAAAAACTGGGGTTGGGAACGTGTAATCTGAAATCAGTGGATTACTATGACACAATTGTGCAAACGTACACTTACTTTAGTTTTGTTTCCGCAATCTAAAGTTCCGTTCTGGAAATAATTATTTTCTCTCTCACCATTACCGAGGCAGAACATCCAGTTTTCACCGAATGAATACTCTATAGGAGCTACCTCGGCTTCGATGCAAGGGTCCAAGGGAACTGGTATGGATTCTTTTCCGAAGGTACATTTACGTTCGTGCAAATTTGTCTGCACTCGGTAAGCGTCAAGGTCTGGCTCTGATCCTGGTGGACATTTGAAGTAATTTCCTGGGACAAAAAGGGTTGATTTTCAAAATATCACTAGAAGGTGCTAGTAGTCCTGCCTTCAATATTTATGTGTGAGGAATGTTCGAAGAATTTGGAAAATGTGATATCTATACATACAAAAATCATAGTACCGACTCATTCACTGACTCGTTAACGCAGGGCCCAGACCCGTGAATTTATAAAGTTGAAATTTTTCACAGAGGTTCATCAAGGGTTCATCTTAAGGATTTCCCAAAATTCTCACGGGAATGAGAAAAACGGAATTTTAAGTTTTACGCAGGCGAAGCCGCTAGTAGAAGCTAGTAATTTAATACCTAACTTCATGAAGCGTACACAAGTTCTTACCATTCTGGATAATGTAAATAGACTTCTTGTGACTACTGACGACAGTCCTGACGGTGAGGCCATTGCCACCGCTCTTAATGTTTTCTAATAGCACCTCTTGCGCCGCGCGCTGTTCACGAGACCATTTCGCAGCTTCCTCTGCCAAGATCTGCCGACTTACCTTTCCTGGAGATTGAGAAGACTGAAAAAACAAGCTAGGTTTTAGGAAGGATCATTTGCATGCATCAAGACAAGACCGAACCATGGTAGTACATGTATATTGTATAGAGGTTTATGAATTATGATGAAGTGTGGACAAACATAAAAAGTCGGCGAAAAGTTATTTTATAAGGTTACTAGCTTTCACCCGTGTCCCGTGGGAACTACTCGGCGCACCCAGATAAAAAGTGGCTTATAGCCTTCCTCGATAAATGGACTATCTAACACTGAAAGAATTTTTCAAATCGGACCAGTAGTTCCTGAGATTAGCGCGTTCAAACAAACTCTTCAGCTTTATAATATTAGTATAGATTTATATCTCAAAAAAAATCTTAAACCATACGTCGGTAACGTTTTATAAGTAGCGAATCTGAAAATTAAGTAGGTAAGATATATTCATACCTGTGGTGGACTTTCCATGATAACGTGTGGTCTCCCTAGGGTGTGCTGCCAAATGAGTTGCGCGGCTACTTTAAACTTGGAGCTGAGGTGAAGAGGTTGAATTTGTAGGATACCATACCACGCTAGCTCTCTGTACACGCTGTCCGGTAAATAACCCGTCTAAAAACGTCATATTAGGTAATGTTGGTAAATTAAATAACAATTTTTAAACGGCACTTATGTTTCGTTAGTACTACTAGCACTCCTAGACGATCAACAAAATTGTGCAATATGTATTACGTATTGTGTGCAATTAGCCGTTTAGAGTGAATACTGAACATTGCTCAATTTAAGGGCAGCCTAAGGTTTACTTACAGGCATAAAGTCCATGTGCCACTGTAATAAAAATAAAATAAATATTAATTTTAAATATTTATTTACAAAACAGGAATATTATTTCTTGTTTTGGTAGAAATATGTTTTCTTACTTCCTCCTCTTGCACATCTATGGCTGTTAACTTCTCTGTAAATATAGAACATGAAATTACCCATAAGTTTAAAATTATGTTTTTGTGGA
>NWSH02000437.1:2523812-2547288 GCA_002382865.2 Heliothis virescens | reverse complement strand
CCTTCCTCGATAAATGGGCTATCTAACACTGAAAGAATTTTTCAAATCGGACCAGTAGTTCCTGAGATTAGCGCGTTCAAACAAACTCTTCAGCTTTATAATATTAGTATAGATTTATATCTCAAAAAAAATCTTAAACCATACGTCGGTAACGTTTTATAAGTAGCGAATCTGAAAATTAAGTAGGTAAGATATATTCATACCTGTGGTGGACTTTCCATGATAACGTGTGGTCTCCCTAGGGTGTGCTGCCAAATGAGTTGCGCGGCTACTTTAAACTTGGAGCTGAGGTGAAGAGGTTGAATTTGTAGGATACCATACCACGCTAGCTCTCTGTACACGCTGTCCGGTAAATAACCCGTCTAAAAACGTCATATTAGGTAATGTTGGTAAATTAAATAACAATTTTTAAACGGCACTTATGTTTCGTTAGTACTACTAGCACTCCTAGACGATCAACAAAATTGTGCAATATGTATTACGTATTGTGTGCAATTAGCCGTTTAGAGTGAATACTGAACATTGCTCAATTTAAGGGCAGCCTAAGGTTTACTTACAGGCATAAAGTCCATGTGCCACTGTAATAAAAATAAAATAAATATTAATTTTAAATATTTATTTACAAAACAGGAATATTATTTCTTGTTTTGGTAGAAATATGTTTTCTTACTTCCTCCTCTTGCACATCTATGGCTGTTAACTTCTCTGTAAATATAGAACATGAAATTACCCATAAGTTTAAAATTATGTTTTTGTGGAATAAATAATTATCAACTTGCCTTCATCGTCTTCAGAATACACCACAGCTAACTGCAAAATAAAATTTATTGTTTTTTTTAATACTAAATTAATTGTTCTGGATCGTATTCGGAACTAAATAATTAAATTATTTGAAAGCCAACCTTTAGGACCAGTGCAACCAGTGCAACAGCTAACGTTATGTAGTTCGCCATTCTTGACAAAAGTGAAACTTTAGCTACTAACTAGTTGCTACCTTTTCCGAGCAAGCCAATTAATTAATTTGAAGAAATGGTATAAAACATAATTGTTGTTGCTTCGTTTACATTTATATGGGTGCATATTGATAAGGATTTATATTGCCCTGATAAGGCAAAAGGTGGCTATGTGCAGAAAGAAATATGTGGTATAGCCGAATTCATGTGTACCACGGTAGTATACGAGTCCCTCATATGAGTCCCTAATCATTTATTTAGGCAATACGTTTAACGAAACGTTTAATCTGTACCTGCCACCACAGATAATAAAATAGCAGCTGTCAGTTTCAGTTTCGCATCAAACAATAAATCAGGGCGTAACGATTTTATCCCATTTTATGAATTAAATAATCACAATAGCAAATAAAATTCTTGAAAATGAATACACTCGATAAGCAATTAGCGGATCTTCGAATATACGCGAACGAATTAGAGGCAAAACTTCAGGATGATATTAATGCTGCCATGAAAAAACCATCAATCCCACCTAAAAAGAATAAGCCGCCCCTGCCTCAAATTCCACAAAGTTGTATGGTAAAGTCTGCTTGCGAGCCGTCCTACTCCTCAAGACTCGAATATGGTAGCCGCACTAGTTCTACATACTCGAACTTGGTTCCTGTTAAGAGTTGCATCGTGCGGAACACCGCCCGAGTGCGAAGCGGTGATGTGCTGCTCTATAGCAACGTACTGCCCCCAGGCGGCACCAACCATGTCTACTCCAACATGATGATGCAACGAAATGCCTACGGAGGTGATAGTATTTATGGTGATCGCGATACCAGGTCGGAAGTATCTAGGATAAGCGATTTAGGTGTGCAATCGAATTACAGCGAGTTGCGACGGCCGGGCTCGGCGTATCCACCGTCATCTGCGTCTGTCAATGCGCAGGACTTCTCTACTTACGGTGGATCACAGACATCTTCTACTTATGAGTCTCTGTATGAACCTATTAATCCCAGACCTTGCAGTCAGCTGTCGGGAACATCCCTGTATGGTGGTTATGTGGGGACCACAGTGGAGCCAACGCCAGAGCCTGATGAGGCACTGTACTGTGGCAACTGCTACAAGTGTGGGGAGAAGATCATGGGAGAGACCACAGGCTGCACCGCCATGGAGAGGATCTATCACATCAAATGCTTCTGCTGTCAACAGTGTGGCATTAATTTACAAGTAAGTTGTCACTTTATTTTTAAATACTTGTATCTCAGATTTCGAGTAAAGAAAATTGATAAAATAATAAGCATGTTAGTCATCCTCTATCTGAACAGATGTGACTCACCAATGTACATATGTACAACAATGTATATCCAATTCTAATAATTGATATGAAGCCAAAGTAGACACTTGAGGCTACATGTCATGTACATGTACATAGCCTTATATGTATTTATCTTTTTTGTTTTCAATTACAACTTTTAGTCTACAATATTATTGACAGTTTTTTAAGACCTCTGCAATTCCTTTTTTCTAAAATAACTTTAATTTACCATTAGGGTTCTTGTTCATACATTTTTTTTTCAAGCATCTTTGCTTGTTGGTATTTGGCTGCCAGTGATAGTAAATAAAATCATAAACAAAACACTACTGTGCAAGGCACCAATGGCTTTCCTAATTATTCTTTGTATCTGTTTAGGGCCGCCCCTTCTATGCAGTGCAAAGTCGTGCACTGTGTGAACGAGACTACTTGGACACCTTAGAGAAGTGCTGTGTCTGTGGCGACCCTATCTTGGATCGTATTCTGAGGGCTACAGGCAAGCCATACCACCCCAGGTGCTTTACTTGTGTCGTCTGTCAGAAGAGCCTTGACGGGATACCATTTACAGTGGATGCCGTCAACCGTATACATTGTATTGAGGACTTCCACAAAAGGTAATACTGGACTCAGCTTCACATTAGTGACTTTAACTATTTCCGATCCATCTTAATAATATAATATGTGCTTATCATCGCATCATATTTATTTCCGTTGTTGTATGTTCAAGATACGCGCCTCGCTGCGCACGTTGCCGCGAGCCCATCGTCCCTGAGAGCGGCGCGGAGGAGACAGTCCGCATCGTGGCCCTCGACAAGAGCTTCCACGTCGCCTGCTATGCCTGCGAGGATTGCGGCACTTCGCTGTGCTCCCGGCAAGAAGGCCGCGGCTGCTACCCACTCGATGACCACCTATACTGCAGGGAATGTAATGCACGACGCATTCAAGACCTCTCCAGAAATATTAACTAAATAGCCATTTATATTACAAGGATGCTGCATGAAGATAAATATGTCCATCTTTTAAATGAGCAAATTATATTACTTCTAAATCCTTTCAAGGATAAGGTACCGACTAATTACAACAGAGATACAAATTATTTATTTCCTAAGCAGTTACTCTTTAAACTTTATTGGGACGTCATTGTTTTGTACAATTTTTGCAATACTATGACTTCATCACAACTGCTGAATAATATTTTTTATTTTATTGCTTATTTAATAGATGGTTTTTTTTTTCAACATCCCTAGACCCTATTTGATTTGACTTTTATTACAAGTCATAGTATTGTCACTGTATATCGACATTTTATTAGAACCGCGTTTTTACCCCGGATGATAAAAAGGGATATTTAATTTTTAGCCATAGCATCATATCTAGAGATTCGATTTGTCAGGAAAAAGGTAAAAACGTGTAAACATCGAAAGGGTTTAAGCGGAGGCTCAAACACCTATATAATTCATGCTGTTATACACGATCAGTTAGCCGAAACACCTCGCTCATTGTTTTCGCTAGTTACTTTAAGTCAGTAGTTTAAGCCCACCCTTTTTTATTTGTACATATTGTTATCGGCGATATACTTAAATATATGTACGAAATGTAGTGTAAGCAAACCATGAGATAACATTCCATAATGCATTTATAATTATAGAAGGCTGTGTAGCTCTGACCATTCATGATTTATTATTATACTTACAGTATTATTTTAGCGATTTTGTGATTATAACATAAGTTATTGGATAATGAATATTGAACAGTTGTAGGTACAATTGTTTTGTACCATAGTTTTATTAGATGGCTTGTTCAGATTTGCGCACTGAGTAAATACACATTAGCATGTTATGTATATTAGATCACATTCCGGATTGTTGGTGCGCCATTGTGAGCAAGGCTGCGTAAATAGTGCCATGTTTATTATGTAAAGTATTACCTGTTAGGTTGTGTCTTTGTTGTCCGTTCGGTTGTTTAGCGAATAAGTCATTATATTATTCTACATAGTACTTAATCGTAGTAATCTTCATGTAAAATTATTAGGTTAGCAACTTTACAAAAAAATATGTAACTTTATGGATAAAGAATCTCTAGTACATAATGTAGATTGATCGACAACATACGCTCTGTATAGCAACTAAGATGCAGAATAAACTTGTGTATACTTTGAACTTCAGCTTTTTCATGTTTACAGATCAAGCAATTTTATAATCTTTACAATTTACTATCGTATTTACATTGTCTTATTATATCAAACTGCCATGATTTATGATTAACAAGATGTTGGAGTTATTCGAAATTAGAATGAATTTTACACATAACTTTCTAGGCATACTAGTCATTGTTTACTGTTTGTATGCTGCTATTGTAGTGCGAAATAAAGTATACAATATAGTTGTATTGTATTATTTATATTGTCTTGCCAACGAAGACTGGAGTAAAGTCCTAGCGCTTCGTTCACACGGAGTCCTGTCTTACTCTGCTGGATCAGATTTTTTTCAGGATCCGGGTCAGTGGCAATAGTATTGCTTTGGAAAAGTTCACACGAACATTCGGTTTTAAGATTCGACAGAAAAACCTAATCTTACTCAAGTTGACATCCGATTTGGCGACTTAAAGTTCAGTCGATTCGTTTTATTGTCGGATCTTCAAACCGAATTACCATCGTTATCAAATGTAGCTACAGTCATTCAAGAGCCGGATGGTGTGTTCACGCGAGATTCCGATACGAGGCCGTCGGATACGGCAATGCAAGATGTGCTGTGTGAATACAACGTTCGGTTTTCTAGATCCGATGAAAATAATGTAAAAAAATGCTCGTAATGTGTGGATCCACCTTAAGATTGTGCAAAACGTGGCTCCGTGTGAACGTACCGTTAGATAAAGTATGCTTCACCAAACAATCGTCATTTTTGAATCAATACGGGATAGAAAAATAAATAGACCCATTGATTATGACGACCCGTTGTCGCTGGCACAAGCGACATGATCCGCGAACGAAGTAGCTGGCAGAAGCTAGTACTTAATAAATAATTCAATAAATATTAAAGGTGAAAGGTTGTTTGTTTGAACGCGCTAATCTCAGGAACTACTGGTCCGATTTGTTTAGTGAAAAATTCTTTCCAGTGTTAGATTTATTTATCGAGGTTGGTGAAAAAGTAGCCTATACTACTTTTTATCCGGGTGTGCGCATTTGTTCGCACGGGAAAGCGGGTGAAGCCGCTAGCGGAAGCTAGTAATTCAATAAATCTATGAAGGAACCATTGATTTCTGCTTAAATCTTTTGTCAGACAATAAATAATTTACTAAAATGAAACAAAATAGACTGTTTATTAATTCTATATTTCTCAATTCACTCTTTGGAACAGAGTCATCTTAAAAAAAAACTTAAACCTACTCGAATTAATTACAAATAACCAGAAGACTTGGGCTTCTCAAGAAAACTGAACGAACTTCATTTAAATTTTACATCTTCCATCAGAATGTGTGTGTAGACAATCAGCCAAGCAGTCTATGCGACAACAAACACGAATAACTAGGAATAGTATTAGATATATTCCATATAAACATGCACTAGAGCTTCGTTATTTAGTATTGGTGACAGAAAAACCAAGTGATTTATTCTTTAAATCTTATATTAACATTTAATACTCAGTCAATAATTTCCTGTCTCACAGACCAAACTATACAATCCATTCCTCCTCTAAAATGTAAAGAAACTTTAATTATCTGTGTGATTAGAACAAAAAGTCTGAATTTCAATTACCGATGGTAAATCAAACTAAAATTATAAATTATTCATAAAGCAAAAACAAGGATCATATTATTTTGAAACATCGAATTCGTACTCTTAAAGAGATTCAAATTATTAATTTATAGCCAGTCTATTAGTTCCTATTCAATGCCCTATTATTAAGTAAATATTTACAAGCGCTTGGCGGCTATTGGGCATACATTTTAGTAGAATGGCTAGATAAAACTTAAATGTAGCCAAATATTTACGTGAACACATACTTATCCTTCATAATAACTCTATTAGTTAAAAAGCAGCATTTTAAAATTGTTAAATTACATTTAACATCCACTTTAACAAATCATTTGAACTGAAGGGAATGTAAAGTGTGCTCACTGGCAATGGACACTACCACAGATGTTGCTATACATTTACTCAATTACTAAAATTATTGTTTACTGTGAACAACTCAAAATTAACATTGATAAGTTCATGTTTTTTATACTATCATGATATAACACCAATCATGTTGCAAGATGCATTTTGCATATCTTTATTGTACAATGGGTGCTCTTAACAATAGCACATATTATGTAGTATCTTAAAAGAACATACTCCTCCATATTTCTATACATTTTTACAAGAATATTGTAACTCATAGATTACAGTTATCATACGCGCGATGCTGTGTTGACATAAGATATCTAATACATTGAATTCAGGAAGTATTTTTTTACCAATTGTCAATAATGTTAGACCTTATACATAAACTAATTTTAATCACTTATAAGTTACGCACAATGCAAATATAAACTAGATTCCATTACATCCAGTCAATATCAATAAAACTGTATTATAAAATTACAATGACCTGTAACATCCAGTTTAAACATGTATACTACTAGTAAGTGAAATAAGTTATCATTAATTGGGAATTTAACATCAACATCAATAAGAAACTTGGCGCGCATGTCAATAACTAACAGACTTTTTTTGTATTTTTAGTTTGTATAGACGAGTCGGGTGACAAAGTGAGACAGATATTACAAACTATATTATCAATGCGTAGGCGATGAGCCCTTTAAAGCTTACAATACCTGCCAGGAAGCTTTGATCGGCGTCACTCGCTAAAATTAGGACGCAACAGCGTCTTAAAAGTCAATATAAAGCCATTAGCCCATGCTTAAGAGAGCACGTGAGGCTGTCTGTCCTGAGCATGATCTCTCTCCCATGGTATCGGATTCCTATCCCGCCGGACTGAGAGTGAGGGAATAGACCCGTGTCTCGCGTACATATTTTGTGCACAATAATATGTCCTCAGCTGGCTGTGCAATATAATATATCTGGCGCATATTATTAGTAAGAAGATGTACATTTTACTTTTGTGTTGTATTCAATTTAAGTTCTTGTTTATGCATGCTTTACGTGTTTATTACATATGTCTAATGGCGTAAAAGTTGAACCATATATCTCTTATGAGAGCAGTCGTCTCCTGAACTGTAGAAGACAGTTATGAAGTCCAGTGTTGCGGCGCCAGCGTTCACCTGAAGGAAGACTTGCGTCGGTCGGCGCGGTGCGGATGCGGGTCCCACTCGGCGTCGTCGGGGTCGTCGCCGTCGAAGGCGGTGAGGTCGGCGGCCGACAGGCTGCTGGAGTCCGAGTCGGCGGGCGGCGGCGACGCGGGGCAGTGGAACCCGTCCGGCATGGCCGCCACCATGTGCTGGTACGCCGCCTCCGCCAGCGGGAACTGCCGCGGCGTGTACGGTCTTACTGTCTGCCGATGGGTGAATAGTCAATGTTAGATGACGGAGTGTGTTAGTAAGGCATGGGTTAAAATGTGGCGGTTGTTATTTTAGATATGTTACATAATGAAATAGGTCAATTTTGGAGGGGCAAAGATATTTAAAGTGAGCTTTTTATATAGTATGCAAATTAGAAAGTAAGTGTGTGTACCTCGTGCAGCGTGTGGTCAGGCACACGCGGCGGCGGCGGCGTGGGCGGCGGCAGCGGCGGCGGCGGCAGCGCATCGTCATGCTGGTGGTGCAGCGCGTCGTGGGTGTCGCGGCGCGCGCGGCGCTTGCGCACGTAGCGCGCGCGCTCGCGGCCCTCGGCGCGCGCGTGGCGCAGGCACACCGCCGCGTCCGACACGTCCTCCTCCTGACACAATATATTACCACGTTAGGCTTCCAGTCTAACCTCCACAACCCGATACACATTGATAAAACATTAGTAATCAGACAATACGAATAACGCTAATGAAGATCCATTACGATCTCGTGAGTTAGGTTGATTGATTTCAATTTGAATATTTATATTTCTAATATGTTCCCAAATCATGTCATTTTTTTCTTAATTGACATAAAACTTGCATGAATCCAATATACTTCCTGATAATTTGCAATTCAATAGCGAAACCAATATATTATAATTAGTTTAGTTCACAACACATGTTTTTACAAACAAATATATCTTTATCTAAATTAATGGCAAACAAAGACACAGCCCAGTAGCTAGGGGAACATTTCTACAAGTAAAGAAGTAGCCACCATATGCAAAACCTCATATAAAATGATGAAATAATTATTGAGCCTACACATTCCTACCCCAAAAACATGTAATAAAAACCATTTAATAAATAATATGTATCACAAGACAAGACTAATGAAAAAATATATAAAAAGATAAATACATTCTGGCCTCTGGCCATGAGCCATACAAAGTATTTCAAGTATGTCTTACCTCACTCTCAATAGACATGCGGTTGGACTTGGAAATACCGTTGTTTAGCGGCGCGTCCGGTATCTCCAGCACTCGCCACCTGCAATGTTATTATCATAATTAATCGCATATTCCTTGTGATAGTCATTGAAACATATATGTACTGGGCGTATTAAATATACATTTTTACCTAGTATATTTTTATCAAGGAACTATTTGTTTTTTGTTTTTCATTTTAAAATTTTTGATGAAAAGCTTTCATCTTATTCAGCTATTTAGAAGAAAGTGGATATGGAGATAGGCTTTAGACAGGTTCGGGACGTAATTTCATCAGGAGACAAAGTACATACATACTTCCTGCCGGGGCAGTATTACTCGAAAGAGTTACCGTCGCCCAGGTACACAAAGGGCTCAAAAAGGACAAAAAGGAACACGGTGGATTGTAGTCAGTATGTCTGACACTCCCTCACACTGCACCTAAACGGAAGGGCTCATCTGAGTACTTCCCACCGAGAGAAAAGAATAAGCTGGCACATACTTGGGCGTGATGATCTCCTTGTAGGTGAGTATCTGCGGTCGGGTGTTGGCGGCCACGCTCTGCGGGATGACGATGTTGTCGATGTCGTACGACTGCCGCCGCCAGCCGCGAGACTCCGTGCTCGAGCGACCGCGCGACCTGACATAACGATAGTTTCTTAATTAAGTGATGAGAGTTATGTCCTAATGTTTAGTACTTGAAGTAATAGCATTTTTAGGAATAGACAAAATAACCTCGACCACTTTCAAAGTTACTTCATTTAGGAAGTTATAAAGAAAATCTTATAAGAATTTGTATCAGACTAATAGCAAGAATAACAATTACTGAAAGGGCCTGAAGGATCCTCTCACAAACGGTAACCAATTTTTGGAAAGAAGTTTTTACTGTATGTGACTTCGCCATAAAATTGCCACGACATTATTTCATTAGAAAATATTTTCTATACACATTATCAAGTCCAGTAAAATTCTGTAGCATAATATTAAAAAATCTGATACTTTCGATTTCATTACTAAACGAGGTCAAAATACAGAAGAAAGAAACCACTATTTTTTGTCAGTAGATCAAGGTTAAAGAATTTCTCAGATGCTGTAATAATACCGTTATTCTTTAGACAAATGAACTAAGTAGTTTTCACTTTCATGATGAAAGTGAAACCTTCAATATAAAGTTATTCACCTTTCATGGCCAGATGTCGAGGTTTCGTCATCTCTTTCTCTTTCCCGTATTTTTTTCGTAAGCGGCGGCCGACCTCTTTTCAACCCTGAAATAAATTGGATTATATTGTTAGTTTTTCATTTCCTTTGTTTAGTTTATTACTATTAGATTTATTTTGTTAGTTTATTATTATTAGACACATTTATGTGTAGGGAATTGTATAAATTAGAATTGTAAATAGGATTTGATTGATTTTATGGCTTATTTTGCTTTTGAAAAATATTTACGTATGGCAAATAGTAATCAATCAATGCATAGATTAGTTAAAATTATTTCTACATGGTTTTCCAGTTACATGTGAACACTGCACGACTATATAGCCAACAGCATTTACTTATGTATACTTGAGCTATATCACAGAGAACCAGTTACAATTAGTCTCATGATAGACTATTTTCTCGTTTCGGAGATTAGAACTGTTTGACTAGTTGAATAGTGCTTAGTTCTTGTGTCAGCTAGTCGAGTTGTAGTAAATAATAGAATACTGACGTGTGGGATGTCGCTTGAGCGGCTTGGGCGTGTTGGCGTGGTGCTGGCGCGGCGCGGCTGCAGCGTGCGCGCCGCGCCACGACTTGCCGATGCGCGACCGGAACCACGCGCGCGGCGCCAGCGCCGACATGTGCACCGACGGCGACACGTCTGGGGAACAATAACAATTTTCAAATCATCAAAAGTCCAATAAAACAAATATGTAGCCCTCCGTTGGTGTGGTTGATCAAGAACTCACAGGCACACATACACACGCACACTTTAATCCGAAAATAATAATGATTAAACTTTTCTTACATAGGTACCATGTTTTCAAATCTAAAACAATGTTTTTATTCTGGTGCTGAATTTCATCCATTTATCAACTGTTCAAAAATTAATTGTTTACAAAGAATCACATTACACTATAAAATAATTCACTTTTTTCTCAATTTGCCTATAATGTCCCACTACCGGGCAAAGGCATCCGCCAGGTCTTAATTATTCTGCCACTGCAGCCACTCAACAAGTAAAATGTCTATATCTTCCTACCAGCACTTCTGTGGTCTATGTCTAGGCCATCTTCCATACTCAGAAACTCACTGAGTTTAGTTTTAAGTACATGAGTTCGTAATATTAGCAGCAAGAAGATTACCTTTGATATCACTGAGCACGGGATGGAAGCCAGGGTCCACAGCAGCGATACGCAGTCGCGGCGGCACGGTGCACAGCGGCGGCGCGGGCTGCGCGGGCTCCACGCGACCCGTGCACACGCCGCAGCTCTCCAGCCCCTGCTCGCAGCTGCAACTGGTGCCACATCAAGTATCAGTATCATTGTAACTGTGACTCTGTGAGGTAAACTATTTGACGTACATTTTGACTTATGAAGTGACTTTGGACAAGCAAATCTACTTGATAAGAACTACACACAGGCTGCTGGAAACGAGATTAATTCATTTCTTAGGCTGTATACAGAAAGAAAGCTGGTAGCCATCCTGGTAAGTTTAAGTATACGAGTGTTATGATCATCAATCATTTATTTTGGCTGATTTGTTTGATTTAACTATAACTTAACATTAACTGGCCGTGTAATATCCGCCCATTGGTCAAATGCTCGATGTGACAGCTGTGTGACCAATGGGTGGCTACTTCACAGCTGGTTAAGGTTAGGTTATAGTTACAAGTTAAATCAAGCAACCCAGCCTTAGTGTTCTGCAACAGCCTTTATGAAAGACTTACTTAATATCCGAAGGTTTGGCAGCCTTCTGAGTGGCGATGTGCAGGTTATGCATCTGCAGCAGCTTCCTCTTCTTGAAGGTGTCCCGGCGCAGCGGCCGCACTCGCGCACAGGTGTCGCGCGACGGATGGTCGTCGGGCAGCTCGGCGCCCGGCAGCGAGCCCTCGTAGGCCACCGGCTCGCCTTCAAACTCCACCGCACCTTTGCTCTCGCGAACCTAGGATTTAAATTTTTGTTGTTTAATAGTACTTTTAGTAAGAAGAAAGATGTGTTTAATTTTAAGTTCACTATGTTTTAATATTTACAACATAATTGCTTTCCATATCCAATGAGAAAGATATTTGACTGCATAAGGTATGCAAGCTAGTACGCTGCTGCATCTGATTAAGACTGGAGGCCAATCCCAATTAGGTAGGGTAAAAGAAATAGTTTAGCAGACCCTTCCCTCTTCTCTAGAAAAAACCGGCCAAGTGCGAATTGGACTGGCGCACAAAGGATTCCGTACCTCTTTTAGGAACCTCACTCTCATTTTAAAGACCTAATAATTATGTATAAACACCCCACAAGTATAGCTTTGATGAAGAAAAATTTATTGTTTCAGTTTCATGTCATCATATGTATTCCAAATATAATACTAGAGGGGACTCCCAATATCTACTATGGGGAGCCCCCCTCTAATATTATGTTTTTATTTTTTATATTGTATATTATTGTATAAAAGTCTTAAAGCGATAAATACATATATAATCATACATCCACCTGCTAAGTTTTAATTGTGTAGTCTTAATCAGACACTGGAACAGACAGACATGGCTAATTTATAAGGGTTCAGTTGCTTGCCATTCGGCTACGGAACCCTAAAAAAGACCCCTCTTATCCAATTCATCGAAAGGTAACCTTCAAATAAAATACGGGTGGGTCGAAACAAAAAAAAAACCGCTACACATTTTAGTCTAGTTAATACTTGCTTCAGTGGTTCATTGTTAATTAGCGACCTTGGATTTACGATAGGCGCAAACGCAAGACTTGTTTGAACATGTTACTCATGATCTTACGACTAAATGATTCAGTTTGTTTATTATTGTAATAGGAGTTCAACTAAACTTTGACCTGCCACCTTGTAACATGAAGGTATAGATCTGGTGCATGTTAGNAGCGGCTTGGGCGTGTTGGCGTGGTGCTGGCGCGGCGCGGCTGCAGCGTGCGCGCCGCGCCACGACTTGCCGATGCGCGACCGGAACCACGCGCGCGGCGCCAGCGCCGACATGTGCACCGACGGCGACACGTCTGGGGAACAATAACAATTTTCAAATCATCAAAAGTCCAATAAAACAAATATGTAGCCCTCCGTTGGTGTGGTTGATCAAGAACTCACAGGCACACATACACACGCACACTTTAATCCGAAAATAATAATGATTAAACTTTTCTTACATAGGTACCATGTTTTCAAATCTAAAACAATGTTTTTATTCTGGTGCTGAATTTCATCCATTTATCAACTGTTCAAAAATTAATTGTTTACAAAGAATCACATTACACTATAAAATAATTCACTTTTTTCTCAATTTGCCTATAATGTCCCACTACCGGGCAAAGGCATCCGCCAGGTCTTAATTATTCTGCCACTGCAGCCACTCAACAAGTAAAATGTCTATATCTTCCTACCAGCACTTCTGTGGTCTATGTCTAGGCCATCTTCCATACTCAGAAACTCACTGAGTTTAGTTTTAAGTACATGAGTTCGTAATATTAGCAGCAAGAAGATTACCTTTGATATCACTGAGCACGGGATGGAAGCCAGGGTCCACAGCAGCGATACGCAGTCGCGGCGGCACGGTGCACAGCGGCGGCGCGGGCTGCGCGGGCTCCACGCGACCCGTGCACACGCCGCAGCTCTCCAGCCCCTGCTCGCAGCTGCAACTGGTGCCACATCAAGTATCAGTATCATTGTAACTGTGACTCTGTGAGGTAAACTATTTGACGTACATTTTGACTTATGAAGTGACTTTGGACAAGCAAATCTACTTGATAAGAACTACACACAGGCTGCTGGAAACGAGATTAATTCATTTCTTAGGCTGTATACAGAAAGAAAGCTGGTAGCCATCCTGGTAAGTTTAAGTATACGAGTGTTATGATCATCAATCATTTATTTTGGCTGATTTGTTTGATTTAACTATAACTTAACATTAACTGGCCGTGTAATATCCGCCCATTGGTCAAATGCTCGATGTGACAGCTGTGTGACCAATGGGTGGCTACTTCACAGCTGGTTAAGGTTAGGTTATAGTTACAAGTTAAATCAAGCAACCCAGCCTTAGTGTTCTGCAACAGCCTTTATGAAAGACTTACTTAATATCCGAAGGTTTGGCAGCCTTCTGAGTGGCGATGTGCAGGTTATGCATCTGCAGCAGCTTCCTCTTCTTGAAGGTGTCCCGGCGCAGCGGCCGCACTCGCGCACAGGTGTCGCGCGACGGATGGTCGTCGGGCAGCTCGGCGCCCGGCAGCGAGCCCTCGTAGGCCACCGGCTCGCCTTCAAACTCCACCGCACCTTTGCTCTCGCGAACCTAGGATTTAAATTTTTGTTGTTTAATAGTACTTTTAGTAAGAAGAAAGATGTGTTTAATTTTAAGTTCACTATGTTTTAATATTTACAACATAATTGCTTTCCATATCCAATGAGAAAGATATTTGACTGCATAAGGTATGCAAGCTAGTACGCTGCTGCATCTGATTAAGACTGGAGGCCAATCCCAATTAGGTAGGGTAAAAGAAATAGTTTAGCAGACCCTTCCCTCTTCTCTAGAAAAAACCGGCCAAGTGCGAATTGGACTGGCGCACAAAGGATTCCGTACCTCTTTTAGGAACCTCACTCTCATTTTAAAGACCTAATAATTATGTATAAACACCCCACAAGTATAGCTTTGATGAAGAAAAATTTATTGTTTCAGTTTCATGTCATCATATGTATTCCAAATATAATACTAGAGGGGACTCCCAATATCTACTATGGGGAGCCCCCCTCTAATATTATGTTTTTATTTTTTATATTGTATATTATTGTATAAAAGTCTTAAAGCGATAAATACATATATAATCATACATCCACCTGCTAAGTTTTAATTGTGTAGTCTTAATCAGACACTGGAACAGACAGACATGGCTAATTTATAAGGGTTCAGTTGCTTGCCATTCGGCTACGGAACCCTAAAAAAGACCCCTCTTATCCAATTCATCGAAAGGTAACCTTCAAATAAAATACGGGTGGGTCGAAACAAAAAAAAAACCGCTACACATTTTAGTCTAGTTAATACTTGCTTCAGTGGTTCATTGTTAATTAGCGACCTTGGATTTACGATAGGCGCAAACGCAAGACTTGTTTGAACATGTTACTCATGATCTTACGACTAAATGATTCAGTTTGTTTATTATTGTAATAGGAGTTCAACTAAACTTTGACCTGCCACCTTGTAACATGAAGGTATAGATCTGGTGCATGTTAGTATCTATACTAATATTATAAAGAGGTAAAATTGTTTGTAAATTTGTAAGTTTGTTTGTAGGGGGTAATCTCTGGAAATATTTTATCATTCATAAGCTACATTATTCGTGAGTGCTATAGGCTATATTTTATCCGGGTGCGGGCAGTATTTCCCACGGGAGGCGAGTGAAACCGCGGGAAAACGGCTAGTACTATAATATTTCCTCAATCTTATTTTTGTTGTATCAGGAAATTCTATCACAATTTCTGCATAAGTAGGTACATTTTTTTTGCCAGCTGAATTACAAACTTTTTCATAAAACTTTAATAAATGATTGCCAACAGAACTTTTTTACGCGTTCTTTGGTAATAAGATTAGATAACAAAAGTAAACATGATTTCCAGACACGCACTCAAGCTCTCCCTTCACATAAAATTATACTCAGAAACATGTGTGACACTCACACAGATGCATGATAGTTCACACATCTGTTTTTAACTTTTTATGCTTTACTTTATTGATAGAGGGGTTAAGGTCTAGGTAGGCCATAATTAATCATATCAATTTAATTATAGTCGTGTATTTGGGAGCTTATCTCGCGGTACTGTACAATTCCCGGTCAGTGACCTCACGTCTCCTGATTAGAGCCATTTTGGGCCTAAATAAACATTATACTAAGTTTCAAATGCAAACAAATGTTATGTGGCTACTTTAACAAGTTTATTTGTTTTCTATGACTACTGTCTTATTTATTTATCACAGGAAAAAGCCTACGAAAATCTTATTCATTTATTCAAGGTCTCATATTTTCATTTTCATCTATAGGTAGCCATATAGCAGAAGAATTTCTTTGAACTCGCTAATCTCAGAGCGACTAGTCTGATATCATAAAATTACAGCATGGTACATTACAACACATACACTTCTTTCTGGCAAAAGGTCATTCCTCATTTTGGATGTTTTATTTTGCTTTTCAGACATTTGCCGATTTCACTTTTTTTAAGTGTCTAGTTTCCTCATACTAATTAATAAGACATAGAACTCCATCTGACCTGTGCGTGCAGCTCCTTATGCTGCCGGATCTTGTACTCCAATTCCTGCACCTGAGCCTGCAGCCAGCACCAACGAGAAGCTATCGACGCGCGCTTCCGCTGCCAAGACCATAGGGCGCGCTTCTCACTGAAACAATACATTCATTCATTTTATAAATAAACCCAGTGTCTATAGTCCAAGTCAAAATCATTTATTGAAAGTAGGCTAATTAAATTAGCACTTTTTCATGTCAAAATTTACAAAGGACAACACTCCCAAAAGCCCACATTTTATCACTTCCTAGTGTTATGATACCTTCCTTATTTCAAGACAAATACTTGAAAAGATATTAAACCTTCAATGTGCTTTACTACATAGTATTATGTATGTTATGGACCAAATGATAAAGTTTGCATTATACATAATGCCCGGTCATTATGAGAAATGCCCAATCTGAGAGAGCAATTTAATAATAATCATTCAAATAATCTAATTGACCGGGCATTCTACATATTGTACATCGCCCTTTGGGCAGAGTAATACAAACAAATTTGATCAGTAATTTTTCATTTTTATTGTTACTTAAAATAAACTAAATGTTTAACAATTTAAGTAATCAGTCAGATTTTGTAAAGCTTGGAACGTCATTGTTTTGTCATTGTGGAAGTTTCAGTTTTTTGCAGCAAGCATGATTTCTGTCACGGCTCCGGCGCTGCGGGGCTCCGGCGGTCCCACGCGAGTTTATCGTCGCAGATAGGTTTAACGCTCACCACCGCAGCTTCGGCTTGCTGGCCGGCGGTGCCGGCCAGCCTCAGCCGCGGTGGCGAGTGTTACAACCACCTGCTCCTCAACTCGCGGCCCGCCTCGCCTCTCCGCGCCTACGCGATTTTGAATTACACTCTAGGGGTAGGGCAGACAAGACTGCGTGCAGTCGGATTTACAGCAATTCGTTTCTGTCATTAAAACCTAACTTTCAGCTAATGTTCTAGGATATATATTTTTTGGACAATGAGTTACGAAATTAAAACCTATCCGCGTTCGTCCGTATTCGCTTACAATGCAAAACTAAACACAAAGAATAGCGCCCGCCGCACGAGCCGCATGCTGAATAGCGGTCTCTGATTGGTCAAACCGTGTCACGCGTTCTTTTCTTTCTTCCTGCACCGCGTCAAAGGCTTTATTATCAAACTGCCCAAATGTCATGTAGCAATATAATAATGACCGTGCAATGTGATAAATAATGAAGTTTAGATAGTAATTAATCACTTAGCCCAATAGAGCTAGACATTATTCATAATGCTCGCAGGTTATGAATAATGCCCACATTAATCACCTAGTCCATAACATATATACTACACGTCTGTTGGTATGTATGCTTTAAAACTACATAATGGATTTTGATCATTTTTTTTAAATAGATAAATACTGAAGAGGAAAGTTTATATGAAATAGCAGGAATATGGCGATAAATGTGGAAGAGGTGAATTCAAAACCTATAGAAATCCTCGAGAAAAGTCCATGACAACATATTATTACCCAGTGACAGCATATCTCTATTTCTTACGGTTGACTTGCAATAACCACTTTCATGTTCAATTTTTTTATTAAAAACAACCTTATTTTCAAATCTATTTTCTTTAGCTCAGTATTAATGCTTATCCAAATGAATATCTCAGCTCAAACATTTAATGCAGATTAAAATTGCCCTTTACACTATACCAATTAGTTGAATAGTTTTTGAGATATTGTCGTTAGAAATAATTCGCAACATCAACATCCGAAATTTACGCGGGCGGGGCGCGGGCGTAAGCTAGTTCTTATACAAATATAATCATTATCTGCCCAGCCTTTTCCTAACTGCAGCTTCCAGTCTAACCAGATGCAGCTGAGAACCAGTGTTTTCCATGGAGCGACTGCCTTTCTGACCTAGTTAACCAGGCAACCTGGCACCCATTGGTAAGACTGGTTGTCAGATTTTATGGCTTCTGACTAACCATAACGACTGCCAAAGAATTTTAAATGACAGCCAGGCCCCACCAGTTTATCGTGCCTTCCGAAACACGGAAGAACTCGTTAAGACAAGATGGTCACCCATCTACGGACCGATCGCGATAAGCTTTGCTTAAGCTTATGATCAATCGATTCGCGCGGCTTTGACTTAGCCACGAGTTTTTCTAATACGAATGTAACATGTAGGTACATCCTTTTGAATAACTTATGAACTAGAAAGTTTCCTCTTTAAAAACCTGCATTGAGAATCTTAATAAAACAATGCCTTTACTTTTATCATGACTAACAATTTAGTTCTTACATAAAAAACGTCACACAGTTGAAACAATCAAAGGCCATTGAACTTCCTAATATACATGACAGAACATGATTTGAAGTGAAATAGGGTTTTTAAATTGAATATGGATTGGACTATAAAGCAAATGAATAAAATCAGAGTTGATAGAGAAATAGTGCATACTACATCTGATAACAAAGCAGATTCACTTTACTACTGATAAAGTGATAACAGAGAGGAATGGCTTCACAAAACGCGACTACCTATTAGAACACTTTATACATCTACATTGTTGTAGAAAAGAGGGAAGATTTGCTTGTATGCATGAGACAATTAAGAAAAAAACATTCTATTCATTTAAGTTTCAGTGACTGCCAATTAAATTGCATTATTTAACTAGTTGACCCGATGAACTTAGTATCACTTTTTTTTCCAATATTTCCATATAAAAGAAAGGTCCTGCTCCACTGGGAGTAGTAACCTACCCGCCACAAAAATTTCACCACATCTGCTTATAGTCAGAAAGACTGATCGCATGATTGGAAAGAGAAAAAAAACATATTTTCTCATTGTTTAAACCTTCGCTGAACTTCCACAAATATTTCAAGACTAAAATTTGTGAAATTGGTTCAGCTGTTCTTGAGTTATAGCAAGACTAACAAACAGCAATTGATTTTTATATATAAGATTTTTTTGTTTTAGTATTGAACAAATAATACGGCTGTATTATTTATAAATAAATAAATTATGTTACCATACAAATGTATAATTAGTCAGTTTCTTTTCATTTATTCAATAATTATTGCAGTTCACAGAAATCCTGTTGTAATAACATAACTGCATAAATTATATCATTCAATTGAACTACAGTCATTTTTAATTATCTATCTGTTATGACATGATCATTATCTATTCTGTATCTGCTATTTATCATTTCATGTAATGTTTTGATAAGTAAGGCTGAAATTAACAATCGTCTGAAATAAAAGCCCTATATGTATACAAGTATAAAGTATGTTTCATATAAACTTAAACAAATATAATATTTGGGAGCATTTAAGAACTTAGTATTACATCACAATTTCAGCATCCACACTGGTTACTTAATACTACAGTGGGATTACCTTTGCAAAATAATCTAATTTGAATCTTAATTTCATTAATAAACTACTTGAATCAGTAAAAAATATGAAGGTCTTGAATTAGTTTGTGTCTAATAAGTGGTTGGTATCTAGAATATTCAAGCAATATTTGTTTACATAGGGTTCTGTCCAATGATGCAATATCTCAGAAACATGTGAAAGTAAGAACATTATCCCAGAAAATAGACTAGAATACACTCAAAAGGATTCATTTCAGTTATTACTTTACTAAATAAGCTGCACTGAACTATTATTGACACCTCAACCATGCAAAATGAATGAGCCAACATTTTTACATGTAAACATAATCTGACAAGGAATATAATGGGATTCAATTGTTTTTCATATGTTTTCCTTGTTTTTATTTTATAAATTCAGTACTGAACACAGAATTACCAGCTGTCTGTAGGTATTGAAGAGAAATTAAGAGTGTCAAGCAATAAACCCACATCCTGCTTATCTCCATATCCAATTGTTATTCAGCTCAACACAAAGTGCATTGGAATAATATTTCAAAGGTATAATAGCTAGAGATCCAATATACAAACATTTTACACTGAGATACTAATCACCCTGCACTATTGTTAAGGATGCAAATGCTGATTGGTAAGCAGGTCAGCACTTCGACCTTCTAATTCAACTTGTGAACTATGCTTAGGTTTATTCTATGTGTACCTTTGATTTACCTACAATAAACACTATAATAATAGGCAAATATGTAAGAATTGTATGCAGTACTCACATGGGCATTTGTTGTTGAAGTGGATTGTTGTATGTGACTGCCTCATCATTACTCTCGGCTCCAGAAGATGACAGTGTGGCATCAGAGTCCAGCTCATGCTTCACCACTGACAGGTGAGAGCGCAGCGCCCCCGCCGTGTCCTCCAACCCTGTCAGGGTACCGGACGGAATGCCAATACTTGCTGATTTGGATGCATCACCTCTAGATGTACCAGGGTTATAGTATTTAGGCCCTACAACTGTCCTGGATGATGCACTGGCCTGTAATGCTGAAGTAGTCTCTACAGTCTTTAGGAAAGTTTTCAAGCCCATATGTCTACCGCCACCACTATCTCTGCGTGCACCCCGCGTGCACTTCTCAAATGACTGAGTGGCCTCCTCAGATACTTTCTTTCCTATAGCACGGGCTTGTAATATTCGTAATCTTCTTTGTAAGAATGAACATCGTTTTTCTAGTTTCACCTGTGTTGTTTTAATCTTTTCTTCCATAGCATCACCCTCAGAGTCAGCAGGTTCTGGCAGAGATTCAAATCCAGAGAGAGGAAATATTGCCTCAGGGTCATCGGTCGACATGACTTCGCCACCAGAGAGTGCATCAGCCCCAGTATCTAGTGTTTTTATAGCCTGAAGCAAATCTCCTTGTTGCTCAAGTTCAGTGCTTCCCAGATCTACTAAGATCTGTTCCATCTCCTGGGAGTCCTTGGCAAGGCTGGGCTGGTTCTGTAGCCCCATATCATCTTCGTCCATGTGTGTCACTAGGTTATCGACGGACGTGAGCGCCCGTCTGCGGAGGGCCTGGGGCCTCTCTGTTTCGCCAAGAACGTTGGTGTCGTGGAGGTGCGGCTCTCGGGGTGCTATGGACAATGCTGGTGCCATGACCTGCACCTCGCCCGCCGCGGACGCTGGCGCTCGCCGCGTCAGGGCGGGCTCCTCGAACAGTTCATTTCGCCCTTATGTAACACTAATAACGAGTTCACAGCACTGGCACTACACTCAATATCACTAAAACACAACTGTATGCCACCATTGTCCACGCCAATCAGCCCCCCGCCGGTTCCATTGCGAGCCAAAAAGAACGGCGGGCAGACAGCGACTCGGCGCGCTTCTGAAAACAACGTTTATGAAGGGTTATGAACCGGTTTTTTACTATTCAAACAACACATTGACATTGCCGATCACTATATCTAATGGAACGTGAAAAATTCTACACACAAAGCACCATAATTCGAAATTTAACCCACGTGATAATGAAAAGAGTACGCTAGCGGTCGCAGTAGCTTGTTTCTCTACGATATGAAACAGGAAATGATACACTTCCAAAACACTTTCGGCGCACACTAGTTTTGTAGTCTATAGAGTTTCGTCTGTGTAACACTCGTGTTTCACTGAATGCCTATTAACTAAATAATGACAATGAAGATTTTTTTTAGTAATAATGGCGGAACCAGGCCAAAAAACACTAGCGAACTGGGTAGGTAAGGTACTCATATCCAGTGACGAAACGTTTTGCCGCACACGACTAGCGTTCGCATAGAACGATTTGTGTAAAAGAGATAGCTAGCAAGTCCTTGAAGAAATGTACTTGCGCGGTAAAGTCAAATGAGTTTTGAAATTATGAACATTTTAATTTTACATAATAAATAATATTCTATATCTCAAAATTATAATTTACTGTATGAAAATATATATCATCTCACATATTTGCATCATAATTATTTGTTAGTATTTAAACGACTGCAGACCTTGGCGCCACGCTAACATCAATTCAAAGTCTCGGTAATAAAACATCACAATATTCAGTTTGTTTACCAAAATTCAATGAGACGCCTGAATGTGAATAAATAAATAATGTTTTTTTGTTACCAAAAATACTAATAATTTACTACATTGAATAACAACACTAATTAAGTAAAAGACTAAACTTCCGGTCGCTGAGGAAAATCATTATTTGCGTTCTTGGTTTACAACGGCACAGCTTTAGCATAAGCATACGTTCCGTTCTAGTCAATATTGTAAGCATTTGACACTACCACAACGACATGTGCGTTAGGGATTGGTCGCGCATTTTATTTTATGAAAATTTATTTCTTGCGCAATATTTCGCAATTTTGCTTTTCTATTTTAAATAAAACTCCGTCACATAACGATTCTCATAATGTTAAGTAACATAGAATAAATGTTTTTTTAACGAATTAAAAAATATAATGAGGGGTACGTTCCATTCTGCGCAGACGCGTTTCGTAACTAAAACAAACTACAAACAAGTCTAATACTTCTAATAGAATGTTCGCAAACCATCCAGAAATATTCCGAGTCAATTTATAAACTGAGAATATAAAATTTGCTAAAATGATCAATGATAAAATATAATTTTATGGGTAAAAGTATTAAGGCTGAAAAAATACTGTTGATAGAAATACGTAATAAGCTATTCTGTTGTTTCAAAAATAAAATGAACACCCTGTCGCAAGCTGTCTACTGTACCTACCTAATAAGCTAATAAATAACTAATTTAATATCTACTCGATAACGTAACTACAAAAATTACGCAGTAGGTACGAGGATGTGTATTTGCTGGGAGTGATACGGATAACCGAATGACGTTATATCGATGGTCTCTATATCGAAAAAAAATATGAGTGGTACGCTATCTCGAAAGCTCATTATGTCGAAAACCGGTATATCGACTGACGCTATCGCGAACAACGGTATCTCGAAAAACTGTTTGAATGGTACGCTATTTCGAAAGTGTTCGTATACATATACACTGTTGCGATTTGCTAATGGCAATGACGAATAACATCCCGAGAAAAAAGTTTATTATTATATAGCGATTCAAATCTGCCTTATCTTTGTATTGCATTTGGGAATCGACAGTTGTCTATACTAGGTACTAAGTAAAAATCTATTTCCTTTAGTTCAGTATTAATCCTTATCAAAATAAATATGTATAGTCATATACCTAGACAATAACGCACATTAAAATTGCCCTTTACACTAAGTATATCAATCAGATTAATAGTTTTTGAGATATTGTCGCTAGAAGTAATGAGGGGCGAAGTCCGAAATCCAGCGGACGAAGCAGCGGGTGGAAGTACTTAGTTTATTATAATGTGATAAATAAAATAATAAAAACTACA
>NWSH02000437.1:2503879-2519617 GCA_002382865.2 Heliothis virescens | reverse complement strand
ATGGGACCGGTCAGACTTTGACTAAAACCCACCGTGTCCCTTCTGGAGCCTTTTGTGTGCCAAAGCAGCGGTAACTCTTTCGAACAATCCCGCAGCCCCGACAGGCTCTGGCCCTAATGGTTTTGTTGACCTATTTGAGGAACGCGTGGAACAACGCGCGCCGCCGACACGGGTGTGTCTCCTCAGTATCGTCTCCTAGGAGACGGAAGAACGATGTGCCACCAGAAAACTCACCGCGCACAGACCCACGCCTATGGTGCCCGGGAGCGTCTCTCGACACCCGGCGACCGTGTTTACCACCAGGTCCATAGCGGCGGCTGGGATGAGCGGCGCGAATTCGCAGTCGCTCCGCCGCTTGCTTCTCTAGCATAACTGCTCCGCAGAAGGGGGCGACGGCATCCCATTCCCTCTCGCCCCTCACCATGGCTTGAACCACGGCTGGGCGCGAGAGTTTGCCGCCGCCAATTGCCGCCACGGAGAGAGGCAGGTACCTCCCGAAGCAACCGTGCCCGGTGTGGACCCGTCATGCCGAAAGTGAGGGCCAAGTACATATACCCTCCAGCATATTTGCTAATCCGGCCGGATCCGGCCGGATCCGGTCGGATTCACGCCAATCCGGCCGGATCCGGCCGGATTGAAAATTATACCGGATTGCAATCCCTAATCCCAAACTTTATTTTAATTTATTCATACCATTCATTTAATTTATTTATCACATGATTAAAAATAACTTTACAATTTCACATAAAGACCTTTCCCAGACATACTCAGTATAATGTATTTGTTCGCTAGAATTATATGCCACCCGAATCAAGTGGACCCACTCTTATAAAAAATTATCATCAATCAGTTAACATGATTAATATTTTACTGATTTATGATCTTGTACTGCAAATACATAGAAGAAATGAAACCTTTTTTATATTCTGTTTCCTCACTAAAAGATACACCCAAGAAAACTTACACTATCAAGGAAATATAAAAAAGCAATATTAATATTAAAGCTGTTAATTAATATTAAATATTAAGTAAAACCAAAATAATTTCTTACCTCTGATAGTTTGAACATTGATTTTGAAAGTTGTGTTTGCTCATAGTTGTAAATCAAGAGGAGCATTCTCCCCCACATTGCACAGCAACAATCTCCTATAATTAAGAGAAATTTGGAATGAATTCAGGCCATATAATAAAAACCACTTGATATTTACTAAATTCCTTTCAGTGCTATCACTGCTGCTGACAGGTGCCTGACACAGAAGTTATAAAAAAATAATGTCACTAGTGTCAGAAACTTAAAAACAAAAATCTATTTTTGTAATAAATAATGAGATAACATGGTCACATTTCTTAAAGAAAATGTATTTTCCAGTTTGTAATACATCTTTGTAGCAAAGCTGGAAACTTAGCCAGCTGAACTAATGACATCCTCCATAGGGACTACTTAGCTTATGAATATAATGCCTTACACTTTGCTAACTAACAATTAGCAACTTATACATAAAACAAAAAACTGCATAGTAGGTGATAGTAGTTACAAGACATTTGTAGCTAGTAACTTGCTTACCAATATCATGTGAGATAAACAATTAAAGCAGTGTTTTATTAAGTACATATCTATGAGAATGGCAGAATGGGTATTGGAATAATATAAATCAAGATCAGCCTAACCCATTATTATTGTAGGTACCTACTGAAACTATTACAAATTAATAAAAAAAACTATAATCCACAAATAAAAACAGCTGAAAGTTTTCAACGGATTC
Organism: Heliothis virescens; assembly: GCA_002382865.2. Taxonomy (NCBI): domain Eukaryota; kingdom Metazoa; phylum Arthropoda; class Insecta; order Lepidoptera; family Noctuidae; genus Heliothis; species Heliothis virescens. The sequence continues at coordinate 2,517,854 of NWSH02000437.1, read as the reverse complement.
CATATTCTTGATATCATATATATTTTTTTGAATAAATAGACTTTTTAGCTGTTTGTCCATTGAACAATCGACTTTGTTAATGAAATTAAAAATGTTCTTCATGTAGTTTTCTTTGAAGTTCTAAAAATAATGTTTTTTTAGGTCTCCAAGCGATACCTCTTCTATGAAACAAAATTCGTAAAATATTAGAATGTTATAGATATTCTTACTTGTTAAAAGTATTTGATTTAGGTATACATAACATAACTTGCTTTCTTTACCAATTCAAAGTTTACATACTATGGGAATGAATATATTTAGAAGTGGTTTATGGTTTATTCGGTAGCTCTAGATTCGATATTGATATTAAAATATATTTTTTTACATTTATTTTATCTAATACCTCCTTCGTATTATTCTTTATGCATTTAATAAAAAAAAAAATCCTTGAATTCTTTAAAACAACTGTTGTTAAGTTATTTGTGTGAATATCTACTATCTGTTAGTGACAGTAACAGTTTTGGGCACCAACTGTGGTGTATCTACCTACCCCATAGATACCAAGTCGCAAACTAAGAATTAAATAAGATTAAGTATAGTTTTTGATCTGGAAAGGAAATAAGCAAATACAAATAAAGGTAAATGAAGATAAAACCAACCCTCACTCACCAGTATACAAAACTAGGATAGGTATTATGAGAATGTTAAAATTCTTGTTAGTATCATAAGAATTGTGTTCATTAGATTTTAATTATATGAAATTATTAAGTATTATAGCAATTCACAAAAGATTATGGGAAACTAAATAAAATGAAAATTAAGTTTCAATATATCTATGGAAATGCATAAACTTGCATGAAAGTAAATTAGTGTTTTAATAATCATTTCTAATTAAAAGGGGGCTGCCAGTAGTAATGCTTTTAAATTAATTAAATACCTAACAATTCTATTTATTTTTTTCTTACCTTTGCACGCAACGACGTCTAGAGAGGGAATGAGAGGGAAAGAGAAAAGTATGAGTGTAGGAAAAATCTTAAAAACTGTTAAATCAGTTAAAAGTTGCTATAGCAATGTGAGTTTGGTAATAGCTATTTTTTACATTGAATAGAATTTATTTCAGAACCTACTACGAATAAAAATAACTATTTACAGCTTTTCTAAACCTATTACTTCCGCAAGTGTCGGCGTGCGTTCCAAATCCTTACGATAAATTAGAACACAGTGATATTTTTTAAATTTGTACGACTACATCTTTGGAGTTCATTATTAAGCGGAAAATAGTTTAAGTTACATGATAATTCAAACTGATTTCACACGTTTCCCAGATATGTAGAGATTCAAAATGTAGTTAAGAAAAAGCACAAGAGGAAATATTATAGCTTTCGAACTATCCTTGAATAGTCTATGGCCCTGCGAACCGCGACGCCCGCGACGCGAACTGTCAGCCAAATTGGGCCAAACGTCAAATTTGTTCGGTAAATGTTCGGCGCGCACAACTGATGTGAATTTGTTGGTATTATTTCAAAGTTAAATACTATTCAGAATGTCTAAAAGTTTTGATAGAAGTCATCAATTGCATTCTACGCAGTTCACACCTTTGAAAAATAGAAGAAACAGACAGTTTTTGCAGAGAGAAGATACGTTAAATCTATCGCCGATATTGAATGAAACTTCTATTTTCAAAAACCTTAACGACACGAGTCTGAGGCAAGTTTTGGACGAATCCTCGATAGTGATAAATCCTGGAGTCACCAGTGAGGGATTGAGTGAAGCTTTCTTTGAAATTATTCAAACGAGCCGCCCCAGCGATGTATTAGACACTCTAGCGAGGTTAGCGCAGGTGTGTTGTGATTCTTTAGAATTAGTAGAACCATGGAACAGATACAATGCCCAGAATTATTGGCTGGCTGAGGAGGCAAACACATGGAAACTACTACATTGTCTGTATGCTGATTCTGTTACTGAACACCCGGAATCATTGGACACTCTCATAACTGAGACTACACTATCACAGCAGACTTTGGTGAATGCTTTGTTTAGGAGTGACTCAGAATTGAGACTGCTGCAGCTGCTGGTCGACTGGTTGGAGGCTACTGCAGCTTATCAAGAAGAAGCCACAAAGACCTCTGCTCCAATTATAAGCAACAATATACACTGGGGGAATACTTTACATGAGTTGTTACTTGGATCAAGTTTGTTTAACAAAGAGAAGAGCAAATCTATGGTGACTTGTATAGATCCTGATGCACCAAGACGTCAGAGGAAACAAATCCATTCAGATGATCAAAAAGATGATAATGATTTGTGTAAAAGAATATTTACTGAAGTAAGATGCGGTAATTTTAAAGATGCAGTTTCCCTTTGTATAAGTTCTGGACAGGCATGGCGAGGGGCCGTATTGCAGGGTTGGATATTACTTCACTATTTGCCTAAGGAGGAACCTACTTCAGCTTTGGAAATAACTGGTAATCCTTCTAGAGATTTGTGGAAATGGTGTGCATTGGGACTTACTAACAATCCAGCAGAGAATATTCATTACAAAGCTACTGTTGGGGTTTTATGTGGGCATTTGGCCAGTACCCTGCCAGCCTGCCAAGGCAGTTGGGAAGATATGCTTTGGGCACATTTGAGAGCACAGATTGAGACCAGAGTTGATAAGTTTCTACATGAACATCATGCTACAGTTGATGCTAACACCACCCCATCTGATGTTCTAGAACTCTTACAGTCTGAGCTGAAGGCTGAAGAATTATCTTTACAGCAGATTTTCAGTGCTGTTAAAGCCTTGATGGATGGTAAAAAGGAATCATTGTATCAGACCTGCCAGCGGCATCTAATGCTTGGCCATGTCAGAGCTATTATGCAAGATTCATTGCAATGGATTGAAAGTAGTGATGACAGATTCATTCGATTTCTGGCTCATCTGATTCTAGTTTTAAGACAGATGGGTAAAGACCCTCAACATGACATAGGTGATCAAATTTTGGAGAAATATGTTACAGAACTTATTAGCAAGTTGATTGATGGCTCAGTGGAATGTCCAGAACTTATTGCTTTTTACACTTCAACTGTGCCAATTGCCAGACAAATTGTGCTGTATGCAGAACTCATGGATCAAATCCATAAAAGTGATTACAGGGAGGGTGTTGTCAAGGCAGGACTCAATGCTGGCATTGACGTTGCAGCATCAGCTCGTGTTGCTATCAAAAAAGCTATTACAGACATTCAACAAGGCTATGGTAATTTGGATTTAACATTTACTCAAACTACGGCTGTTGAAAAGGATAAAACTTTGATCCAGAAAGTAATATCATCCCTTGAATGGTTATCTCTTATATCAAACCAGTTAGAGGAAGCTCTGTGGCTCAGTAATGCTATGATTAGAACATTTATTTTCATTGGAAATACAGATGCAGCTTTAGCTTGTCTTGTAAATGTTAACAAAATGTTCCCAGATTTCTTGAGCAAAATATCTCCAAGTTCTGCAGAACTGAGAGAACATTTGTGTTTGAAAGCATATTTGGAAGCCTTGGAAGAATTCGCTACTTGGTACAGACACTTTATAAGTGGCCAGCCTAAAGACGTAGAACCACTCATGCCTGATGCATCATTCTCAGACAAAGTGCACCATGAACAGAGGTGTGCTCAAGTGGAACAACAAAAAGCCCGTTGGTTGAATGCTGTGCAACACCAAGCAAAGCATTCTAAGCATTTGCTGTACAATGTATTATTATTCCCTGGAGGATGGCTTCAAGACGAAAATGATAGCACTACCTCCCAGAAGTTTAGTGAAGAAGAAAAGCAAGAGAGAACCAAGCAACTGGAGACTCTGAGGCGTCTCTGTATTCCAGAAATTGCTATTTTGATCTTGAAAATATTACAAAGCAGTGAAGAAATTGATGATCACAAAGAAGCTCTCAAACTCTGTGATCTTATTGCTGGAGAAAATAGATGTCTCTACAAAGTGTTTACTAAGAGCAAACTCATGGAGGTTTTGGAGAGAATTAAGGAATCATCATTACTGCTTATAGAGAAAGGAAGAGATATGTTTGGATATGAAATAACAGAATAATGCATGTAATTTTTTTCAATTAATAAATGTTTGTATTAACAATATAAATATTTTGTCTTTGTACACCTAAATAAATGGATAAAACATAAAAAAATAGACATACATTGAACATTTACATCTTAGTATCAATACAGTTGACTAGGGCACAGTCACGGGATTGAGGTTGATCAAATCATTGCTAGATTCTGCCAAATCTGTGATGGACACTCTTCCTCTTTGTCTTATGAACTTGGCTACATCTTCTAACTCTTTCTGTGAAATGTAAATGAATTTTCCCCTGTCATCAATGACACCAGTGAGTTCACCAGATGACTGTAAATCTGTTATCCTGTCAATGGCAGCTTGGGTCTTCAGTTTAAAATGTGCAGCTAAGTCCTCTAGCAGAACAACTTTTTGGGCCTGAAAAACAAATAATTTTGTTAATTACGAGTAATACAAGAACAATTTAATAAATATGGAATGTTGCGAAAACATTCTTCTGCTACCCTCAAAGATTGCCCAATTGTTTATAGATAATGTTACCTTTATGTAGTCAATGAAATCTTTAAGCAAGTTTTCTTTGTCCTGTTCGTCATTCTCGTCAAAGCCCTCGCCTTCAACTGTGAAAGCTGCTTTCATAGCTTCGTATTCCTCCTGTTCACGTCTCTTGCGTTCTTCCTCTGCTTTACGTTCAGCTTCCTCTCGCTGACGTTCCTCTTCCTGAAAAGTATTAACAACTTTAACGACTACTTTCATAGGTTCAAGATAAAGTTCTAGATAGCTATCTGACAGATAATGCTATAGAAATATTTTTACTTAGTTGCTGTTTAATTAGTTACCTGCAATTTTTTTCAACAATTAATTTACTAGCTTAAGTATAGACAACAGCACATTTAGTAACCACAGTCTGTCAAATTTCTGCAATCGATTTTCAACCTTATCACAATGGAGGTAGGTTAATGTTCGATTGGTAAAATTTGACAGATTCATATACATATGTTGACCTGCTATTGTCTGAACATATCAGTTCATCCTCAAGTTTACCATAAAGGATGTGACATACCTCCTGCTTTTCCTCAACCTTTTTTCTCTCTTGTTCTAATTCTTCATCTTTTTTCTTCTTCATCTCTCTCATTTGTTCCTCTGCTTCTCGGGCCTTCTTCTTTTCCATTTTAGCTTCTAGTTTTGCTCTTTTCTGTGAACATTTTAATTTATTGGATAAGATTACTCTTTTCCTCCATTTATGTAACAATAAATTCAAATATTACTTTTTATGTGTAAAAGCGTGTTAAAAGAAACATGGATTTTATACCTTAGCACCCATTTTATCATCAAAGTCAACTTTTTGGGCTTCTGTGGGATTTTCTTCATCGGCTTCCTCAACTACATCTGGTTCCTCTTCAAAAGCTGCAGCTTGGTGTCTAGCAGCTACAATAATAAATTAAATTATGATTTGTACCATCAATTACTATATTTGTTACCGTAAGTGTTGTAGTATAATTCCTTACCATTTGCTCTCATCCGAGCTCTTTGATTACGGACTGCTTGCACTCTCCCTGGCCCTCCATCTCTCTGGACCACTGCTCGAGGTCTTGCTCCAGCTGTGAAAAAAATACAAAGAAGGTAAACAAGTGCAGGGCAAGAACCTTCATGGTGAAACAAAACAGATGGAATGAAAATGATATGTGGTGAATTGGAAAGATGTATATTGTTATTTACCTTGAGGTTTGACTTGTGATCCCACTCGTACGAATGCGATAGATAGCAGAACGATAACAATAGCGCTAATTATAGCAGCAATAATAAACGGATCCATAGCTGGAATCTGACTAAAACAATGTTCTACAATAAACTTAAGCTACACTATCATCTAGAAATATTAAAGGCTATTTAAATTTGGCCTAATTTTAATATTGTTCTTTATGTTTTCAAACACGATCGTAAAATTCTGAAGAAAAGCAAGTCCGAATGAACACGAACAGCTGAAAAATACAGAGCTATGAATGAAAGCCTCATGAAAGCAAACGTCACGTCACTTGACGTCACCATACAAATGTCATTCTATATCATCATTCAAAAACTCAGACGGGTTTGGGTCGACATCCTATACAAGGAGGAGCTACAACAAAATATAAATTATCAGATGGTATTTTTTGCGGAATCTATATAGGATCAATTTCTAAGCTAAAATTCAATAATTTGCGCAGGCACAGGTGCACTTTCTAAATCTCTACTCCTTCACTTTCATGACCCGATAGGACGGCAATCCGACATGACCAGAGAGATCTGGTGCAGGACCAACATTTCCGTGGTTTACCAATCATCATCAATCCTAGCCTTCGGGTATTGTAAAAATTTTGGCCCTTCCCGAGAATCGAACCCACACGTGCACATCATCGCAGAGGTGGTTAATATCAATTTCTACTCACGCTGAATCTGAAACGCAAAGGTTTGACGTTTCATGATTTCGGTGACGTGTGTCATGTCATTAGTTTTTTGCCGATTATCCTGAGTTGGAAAATGGAATTATTTAGATTATCGTCGTTATTTGCGCTATTTATCCTATTGGATGCGGCGTCTGCTTTGTATTTCCACATAGCAGAAGGTGAAAGAAAATGTTTCATAGAAGAAATACCGGACGACACTACTGTTATAGGTAACACTTTCTTATGCCTTATCCCTATTCAGAATCTTGGTATTATCTAAAGAAAGACAGTGTTATAATGCTTGTTTATGTATTTTTTCAGTGAATTACAAAGTGGAACTATATGACCCACGATCAGGCGGGTTTATGCCTTCGACTCCCGGCATAGGAATGCATGTGGAGGTTCGGGATCCCAACGACAAAGTGTTGATGTCCCGTGTGTACTCATCGGAAGGTATGATCTCGTTCACGTCCGCCACCCCGGGAGAGCACGTCATCTGCATGTACTCCAACAGCACATCTTGGTTCAGTGGATCACAACTTAGAGTGAGTATCAAATAGCGGGTACAAGTGCATGAGTATGAGTAAGGGGAAAAGAAATCTTAGAATTAAGATAAACATTGCTTATTTGCAATAGGCCAGCTATTGAATCTACAAGCCATCGTAACAATATTGTTCATAGTTTTATAGTTTAAGGTACACTTGTATAAACAAAATGATGTAGGTGAACTAAAATTACATCACAGTGGTATGAATTTTATAAGTAAAACTGATAACTTTGAAGAGTCTTACAGCTTATTATTCAGTATTTGTGTTAAAATAATAAACATAACTAAAAAAGCATTTCACAGACAATAAATAAAAGAAGTAATACTAGGAATCTGGCCAAAATGTCAGTTATATTTTTATCCCGAGTAAACTAATGAGTTGCCTTTTTTCATTTTTTTTTTGTAACAGGTGCACCTGGACATCCAAGTTGGTGAGCATGCAGTGGACTATGCTAATGTAGCCCACAAAGACAAACTGACAGAGCTCCAACTGAGGATCAGACAACTGCTGGACCAAGTTCACCAGATCACCAAGGAACAGAGTTATCAAAGGGTGGGTATACTGAATTAAAGCATAGATTCGGTGTTATTGCCATTTGATTAGTTGAACTGAATTTTCAGTAGTGCTTGAATCTTGGGCCTGCTTTTATATAATACTTTTAGCTTTAGTGCAGGCCTTGAAAATTTTATTTGTCAACATTTCTATTCCTTATTGCAAAGTTAGTTGTTCTTGATGATCTTCTCCCTATTTATTCTTCCTAAAATGTTTTGTTCACGTTGCAGCACCGTGAGGAGCGTTTCAGACAGACTTCAGAGAGCACAAACCAGAGAGTGCTGTGGTGGAGTCTGCTCCAGACCGGAGTGCTGGTTGGCATCGGCTACTGGCAGATGAGACATCTCAAGAGCTTCTTTGAAGCCAAGAAATTAGTCTAAATTATTTTTAATTATAATAAACATTTGTAAGATTAGTTGTGTCCTATTATTTTCGTATTTCCTGAAACCTGAATTATTTATGACTTATGTTTTGTGAGCCCTGTAAATGATCTGTATTTTTCAAATAAATTAAATTTAAATGTGAAAATATTTTATTTTTAGTAAATTTACACTTATCACCTAGAAATATGTAAAAATAGCACCATTTGGTGAAAACATCAATCATATATCATTTTGAGATATAAAACACCGACAACAATTGCCAACACTCACAATATAACAAAATAGAAGACAGCAGGAATGTTTTATAGGTTCAAATGTTAAAAAATGAAATGTTTACAATAACTACACCATATTTCTTTTATTGGTGAACGTTTATATAATTTATTTGTACTTTAATAATAAACACCAGCAATAAGACCAGTATTATGAAGGCTAAAATGCTTTATGCAATTATTTGAATTGTTCCAAAAGGCATTAGATAATCATTTTGATTGCATTGGTTTGAATTTCTTGAACATTCAGTCACAGTTACTGAATACCAATAGTTTACGATTTTGCATCAAATTTCTGAACTTTAAATACACTATCTAAATAATTTACAAACAATGATGGATCTGCTTTTGGAAAAGGATTTAGCAATGTGAAATCTACCATGTTTAATGTACTTATTATAGTATCACAGGTGCAGTAATACAAATGCGAGTCAATCTGAAGTTGTTCAGCCAGTTCTAGTTGATGATTATCCATAAGATCCTCGTTAACCACTACTAAAAGAGGTTTGTTTGCTTCCAAAGTTTCTAGACAACTTCCAGCTCCCGCGTGGCTTATAACTAAGTCTGCGTTCTTTATGTCTTCAAGAATAGAGTCCTTAAACCTGTACATGTTTATTTTAACGTTATTCTTCTCAATTACACCGGGATCAGCGTTACTATTGCCGATCTGAAATGTTATCTCTTTGCACCCAATATTTTTCAACGCTGTCAATACAAGTTCAGTCAAAACATAGTCACAAAGTAAATCAAATCTGGTTGTACCGACTGTTATAAAGATTTTTTTATATTGTGCCGACATTTTACAGAAATAAATGTATTTTTTTGTAAACAGGTGTTTCGTTTATTTTGATAGAATACGTCACATGCGGCACGTCATGTGTTGGCGCTGTCATTGTCAGAAAAATACCAAAATCCAAAATTCACAATGGTAGTTTTTTTTTTCGAAAAACTTGTAATGAGGACAAGTAAGAAAGTACTGAGTAAATAATTTATAATGAGGAATTATTATAAGGGAATTATACTTTTTTTTCTTAAGCAACTATTCTCGGGTTGCTAATAACCAACTATTCTCGGCTTGCCAATTTATAGAGGATTCTGTGAAATGAACGAATCTTTGTTCTTAGAGGATAATACAAATAAGGATACATAGTTAAAGGACTCATTGTGTCCTTTCATTATTAATCTATAGCAGGTCACTAAACTGAAAAATACCACCTTTTAATTATTAATTTTCTTACAATCCTTGGCATTTCAATACATGCTTGGGTTTAACTTGACCCGTCCTTGTGCTAATTTACTAAGTACCTAGATTTTATTTTTCAAGAGCATGGTATTAGAATTAGACCAGTAGCTGAATTATTATGTATGTATTACATTTTATACTACTGAATAATCAACTCCTAGATAATTTTGATTGAACCCATTATACTGCCTTGTGGCATACCCATGAAATAAAGGGATTTAAATGAAGGGGTACCTAATTAGATACATCTTATTGCTGGACTTGGTACTACCATGAAAATCATGTCAAAGATAGGCAGTTTATACAAGTAAGATTTTCAACCAGTTGAACAATACATTCCACGATGAAGGCTGGCTAGTTAATCTTAACTTTATTATCAGGTACATACATTGGGCCCAATACATACCTACGTACTGACATCTAAGTCGACTTTACGAGTGCTTAGTCTTCGGATGACCTAATATGAAATCGAATCACGACACTACCCAAGGTATAACGTGGCGCGCACGTAATTATAATGAATTTTTAACGTACTCCTGACCTTTTGGGAACGGATTCTTGGCATATTTGGGGTGTTTCTTTTTGTTACGTCTATTCAAGATAACGATCTACCTACTTCATTTTCACATGCTAGGTACGGTAGGTCATTTTCTCATAGTTCTTACCAGTTTATTTTCTGAATTCAGAATCCAATAAGTACAGTCCTCTTTTGTAGAATACCTCAGTACCTTCTATCATCAACCACTTGTATGTTGTGAGATGGAAACTACGTTAAGCAGTTGATACAATATCAGTAAGTATAGTCAAGCTAACTGAGTAACAAGGATATTTAAGTATGTCTATGTAATTTTGGTCGTCTTTGTCACACCCAAACAAAATATTTCAGGAACTTCTAAGAAAAATTGACTGTAGCCAAAAATTCTAAACTCACACTATGCTGAAACTGAAAATAGACCTAAGAATTGATGATGAGAAAATGCCTGGTGTAATCCTAAGCCATTTTAAACTACACTTACATACTTCAGCACGACTAAAAGTCGCAGATCAAACCGCCTGTACATTCATTCACAAACTGATAGATATTGTTCCTCGAAGCACGAAGCTTTCAACCAGGTACATTCGTGCAAACCACACGAAAGGTTAACATGGAACATCTGTGCCCTGGTTACTGCTAATTAAAGTAAGCCTTATTAGTTACCAGAAACTTCTGATTGGATATCAATAATTACTATTATTGCTTTACGAATTATGAGTGGGTTTTCATTTGAGAAGTGTGGATATCGGTCTGCGATCGTGTTGGCCGAAAATGAAAGTATGGATACTAAGTTTTGTGTGTTTGTTTGCGGTTGTGTCTGGAGAGGATTTTCCTTCGTTGATAACGGCGAACGCTTCTATAGGTGAGTTTGGCAATTATTGTGGGAGTAAACGTGTGTTTAATTGCACTAGTGTGGGAATATTTGGAGGAATGGGTCCGAGAGTGGACGATGAAGAAGTGAGCAAAACAAATGATGATCTTAATGTACACCGAATAAATATAAATGTTAAGTCCTAGGGGAAAAATTATTCTTTTTAAGTTTTATGTATGTAAGTATGATACTGAGGGTATCAAAGTAAATTATAAAATATTAATTAAAATTGAATAAAATACCGAATAATAAATAACCGAATGTTACTTTTTCAGATTAGCTTTTAGTTAAGTAATGAGCATTAATTACACTATTTACTATGATTTTAGCTGTAGTATTAGACCGTCAATACTTGGGCGAAAAATACCAGTCAATTCTGGACGAGCTGAAGGACTACATCAAGGAGTTAGCGAGGGTTGACCTCAAACATGGCGGCGTCATCGTCTACTACTACTCTTGGACTGCCATAAGTCTCAAGAAAGGTAATGCATCAATATCTTCAAAAACATGTCCATGTGATGAAAAACCAGATCCGGCCCACGCATTATATGAAAAAAATAATTGGTTGCCATATTCAAAAGTTGTCTTCAAGAGTAATAAGACCTCTAGAAGAGATAGGCCTTTGGTGAAACCCTTTTTTACAAAAAAATCCTTATCACGTTATCCACGTATTGTATAAATACCATGCTTGTTAAAGGTTTCCTAGCAGTATTCAGCATAGCCTCGTGTGAGGACACCTGGGATTTATTTTCTCGTACGGAAGAAGAGGAACTATTGCTTTTTGCCCTCACTGAAGTCGACTGCCCGAGGCTGCCATCTCATTCAGCCATTACTGCCACTTTCACTGAACCCGGAGAGGAATTACCACAGCTACTGCTAGATTTGAGGACTTCTAATGCTTTTCAATGGAAATCAGCTATTATACTGCATGATGACACTCTAAGTAAGTGTTTCAAAAAGTGGTGAGAATATCTCAAATTTGTATCATCATCTTCCTGCTCTGTTCCCAATTTTATTTGAGGTAGGCGTAATATGTTTTGTGCTTTCATTTCTCCCTCTCACTCGTCACACTTGACATTCACTCCCTTCTTCCTCATGTCATCTTTCACACAATCCATCCATCTTTTCTTTGGTCTTCCTCCCCCTCTCCATTCACCCATATTTAACATGCTTTTCGTTGCTGTTCGTCGTAATATCTCAAATTTTAATAATAGTTTTATACAATACTAGCTGCCCGCCCTCGCTTCGCTTCCTGGAAAGCTCCCGATCGGCGTTGGTTTGTACAAAACATAAACTTACTATACACTAAAACCTTCCTCAAGAATTGTTCTATCTATTGTTGAAAACCGAATGAAGACAGACAGAAATACGCGGCGGGGGACTTTATTTTATAATAAGTATAGATTCAGTCTGATTATGTGAAACAGGTTCTCAGGACGTAGCCGTATTCGTTGTTCCAGGTCGCGATATGGTCTCCCGTGTGGTGAAGTCTCTGACGTCACAGATAGATGAAGAGAGTGCGTCACCAGTCTCCGTCACTGTGTTCAAGATGAAGCATGAGATCAACGAATACTTGAGACGAAAGGAGATGCATAGAGTCTTGTCTAGATTGCCCGTGAAATACATAGGTTATCTTATTATCTAACTAATATTATAAACGTAGAACTTGATGTATATGGATATTTGTTGTTTGTTGTAATATAGCTTATATATCAGAATTACATATACTTACGATATCCATGTGCGAGAAAAACTCCATCAGGACGCTAAAGAATCCGCGGATTGAAGATAGTTCGTATTTACTGAAAGCTCGCCTGTACGAAATTACAGATATCTATTAATTACTTTAAACTAAGTAATTGAGAATCTTTTACACTTTAAAGTAAAACCTAAATAAAAATGGGCAACGTGCAACATTCTATTGTTAATTAATTTCTACCCACACAGCACACTGCAATATTTTTCATTGTTTGGCAAGGAGCCAAATGAACAAAACTGCCTTTTAAATGAACTTCAGAATATTTAGAGGCTGCAAATATTACCTCTTGAATAAGAAAATGTTTATTCATTGTTTCAGGTGAAAATTTTATAGCGGTAGTGACGTCAGATGTCATGACAACAATGGCGGAGACGGCTCGAGACTTGCTGATGTCGCATACGATGGCCCAGTGGTTATACGTCATATCCGATACCAATGCACAGAATGGGAACCTGAGCAGTTTCATCAATGATTTGTATGAGGGAGAGAATGTAGCGTACATCTTTAATATGACGGATAATAATCCTGATTGTAAGGTATAGTATACCTACGATCTTTATAGGTAAATTCGAAAAATGCTCGATCTCGCTGAACCGAGTATGAACATAACACTCTAACACGGAGGTAACTTCAACATAGAGACAATGCAAAAGAAAAGTAGTCAGCATTAAAAACATTTCTACAGCTATCTAGTAACTTATATGGAAACTATGATGATGGAGTAGACCATTCCATTCATATCGTCCAAAATCTATCCACAATCTCTAAAATCCAGATTACTGTGATAGTTTGGCTGCACAATCATTAAAGTGGAGTTTAATCTATGTGGATTGATGGCGTTTCACTTGTTATATGCAATTGATGGTCAATTTCGTTTTGTTTAGTCAATCCCGCAGTGATTGAGTCCCTGCATTGCGCTGCCACGAATAGTTTTGATTTCTGATTGGAATTTAGGCTTTGAATGATTAGGCTAACGATTTGATGTGAAGCTTGATTCGGTGGTGAAGTTAGTTTTGATATTTATTTGTTTCGTAATTATGCGTAGTTTAAATAAATGTTTTACTGAACAATATTTTGCTTGAACAGATTTTTAGCTTATAAACCTGAAAATGCTTTGTGATAAATAGAAAGATTTTTAAAAAACAGCTTATTATCATAAATTACCATAACGAGCAACGTAATTCTAGAGACTTGAAGGATCTACTTATTTTCTCAGAAAATCCCTACTATCCCTACTTCCCTACTAATATTATAAATGCGAAAGTAACTCTGTCTGTCTGTCTGTTACGCTTTCACGCCTAAACCAGTGAGCCGATTTTTATCCGGGTACGGGGAATAGTTTCCTCGGGCAGCGGG
>NWSH02000437.1:2470410-2489150 GCA_002382865.2 Heliothis virescens | reverse complement strand
ACGTTTATGAAATATTTTTAATTAGTTCCTTGCCTTTTAAGATTGGTAAAGTATCCTACGTGTGAATCTTTGGCAAGTCTTCCAGTGAACATCAATGGCTGACTTATGGGATAAGAATTTCGTTTCAGTGCTGGGAAAAGGCATACATAAGTTCATGCGGCATTTAGATTACGGCCTAAAGTAAAAAAAAATACAGAGTAAACCAAATGTTACCGATATAAACAATTTTCAGGATAGCACTTTTCTTAAAACTGCTTGCTGTCTGACTATCCAAACGTGGTTTGCATTGAATGCCTTACAAAAGAATTAAGCTGTGTTGTGTCATAGTTAAGATGACTGCTAAATTGGGATAGAAAGATGGTCAATTGGTCAACGACAATTAGGATCTGCGAAAATTATAAATTGTTCTCACTATTTTACGTAGAGTCCATAAATACATCCTACATTGTTGGGCCACACAAAATTCTACTTTAACCACTTGAAATACAGGTCATTATCCTACAAATAATGATTTAGACTTTTCAATGTGCGCATGTTCTGAACTTTGGAGCTTTCATACATGATTAACATACTACAACTCTTAAGAGACAGAACGAATGCACAAAAAAATTTGAACTTGTCTCATCATGCATCATTTCCATGATCATTAATATCTCGATCTATCTTAGGATACTTGATTGTTACTGGCCAGCAACGTAACGGCGACAAGGTCGCTTATTAGGTACTTTTGCTTAATACCTACTTAGTTAATATGGAAATTGCATGACTTTTGGTTGCTATGTATAAACCAGTTATAATTATGTTGTCGTATCTGGGTTATTTTGGTTAAGGTTTTTTCTATAAATTTAATCAAATAATTAAACTGCATTTGTTGGGTGAATATTCTCATCGACGCGTCCTATACAATAACTGGTTTGGATACTATGTATATGGGCTCGAGCCTAGTATATATTCGATATGCTAAGTGGGCTATAATCTTCATAACAAACCACTTAACTGACAGTGCTAGTGGGAAAAGCGGAAAAAGTCTCAGATTTGAACTATTCTCTGAAAAACCCTGCTATATCCTTATGTTTGTAGAGTAAAGAAAGAAAAACCTAGTTACATTATCACAAAGAATCAGAATGATTCACATAGTCAAAAGTTCAGGTACACTCGATTCTGATAAACAGTCAAAATTAAAATTAGAGGAACTAATGAATAGAAAACGTGCTAAAAAATCCCCTGTGCCATTCATAATAAAAGGCGCTACAACAACAACAAAGTAATAGGTGCTATGTTCTATTTCTATAGTCTTTCTATAGGTCTATAGTTGTCTCTCACTACGTAAATCTTTTTATTAAACGTTTTATTTAGGTCAGGGTGTTTGTTTCGTTCAAATTTAGTAATTGAAATTACCCACTTCCCGTTAACCGATTGATCTGAATTTGGTATACGCCTTTGTCTGGTGACAATACTATCTTAATCAGTATTATGTAATCCAAGATGGCCGCCGCTACTAGGTCAGTGCCCGTTTGTTGGTCAAATCTTTAATTGAAATTTAACCCTCTTCCGTTAACGATTGATTGAAATTGGTATACGCTTTGTCTTGTGACAATACAATAATCCATATTCAATATTATTGTGAATCCAAGATGCCGCCGCTACATAGGTCAGCCCGTTTTTGTTTGAGTCAAATCTAGTAATTTAATTTAACCTCTTCCGTTAACCGAATGATCTAAATTGTATACGCCTTTGAATTTGGTGACAATATATAATCCATATTCAATATTATTGTGAATCCAAGATGGTCGCCGCTACAAGATGGCGACAACTTTTTTTCAATCTTATCAATATGATATCAAATGAAAGGGGCTTGTAAGTAGAATACAGTGCAGTATACAAAATCAAAAACCAAGATGCCGCCGCTACAATAAGCGGACAACTTACTTTTTTTTAATCCCATCATATGGATATCAAATGAAGGGCTTGTTAATAGAATACGTGCAGTATACAAAATCAAAATCCAAGATGGCCGCCGCTACAATATGTTCACTATACAAAATCACAATTATGAATCTCCACCCAATCAAGATTCGTATCCTGTCGAGGGACTGTGTGGCGTAGAGGTAAATAGAATGAGAATAATAAAACTAAAAACTTAAAAATAAAAAAAGGTAAAAAAAAACTTTTTAAGTTAACGGTTTTATGGTAAACAGCAAAATGTTGCAGATCAATGTACTAAAAGCTAAAAAACTTAAAAAAATTAAAAATATGCATTGATTACACTAAAATAAAATCGTGGGGCCATTTTTAACTGACGATTATAAAATTGACGTGCCCACGATTTTATTTTAGTGTAATCAATCGCATATGTTTAATTTTTTTTATTTTTTAGCTTTGTTACATTGACTCGCAACATTTTGCTGTTTACCATAAACCGTTTAACTTAAAAAGTTTTTTTACCTTTTTTTTTTTATTCGATGGGAATCTTCAGTATGATCCCTCCCGCTGTGGGTGACAGCGAAGGGTCTCAGACTTTTACTGCTTAAAACCCACGTGCACTTGATCTACACTAAAATAAATCGTGGGGCACGTTGCATGCAATATTTTTATAATCGTGCCAGTCTTAAAATGTCGCCCACGATATTTATTTTAGCTGTCAACAACTGCTATGTTTAATTTTTTTTATATCTTTTTAGCATTCTCTAGTACATTGATCTGCCACATTTTGCATGGATTTACCATTTAAAACCGTTAACTTAAAAAGTTTTATTTTACCTTTTTTCATTTTTAAGGCTTTTTAGCTTTTATTTTCTTTCTTACTTTTTTTTCCCAAAATTTCTTTCACCCTAACGCCACCAAACCAGCCTCGACAGGATACGAGGATCTTGGACTTGGGTGGAGGACTTCATAATTTGTGCTGGATTGTGTATAGTCAACATTATTGTACGGCGGCCCAATCTTGGAATTTTTGCGAGTTTTGTATACTGCACTGCTATTCTACTTAAACAAGGCCCTTTCATTCTGATATCCATATGATGGGATTAAAAAAAGTAGTTGTTCCGCGTTATTGTAGCGGCGCCAACTCTTTTGGTTTTGATAATTTGTATACTGCACTGTATTCTACTTTTAAAGCCCCTTTCATTTGATATCCATACCTTGATTAAGATTGAAAAACTAACGTTGTCCGCCCATCTCTATTTTGTTAGCGAGCGACCATCTTGGATTCAACATAATATTGAATATGGATTTATTATATTGTCACCCAAAATCAAAGGCGCCGTGTATTCCTTTATATCCACAATTTCAGATTCCACATCGAGTTACGGGGAAGATGGCGTTAAATTAAATTACTACGATTTGACTCTTCAAACAAACGGGATCCTCTTTCCGTGCATAGTATGAGCGTGCGCGGCCAATCTTGGATTCACCAATAAAATAGTTGAATCATGGTTTTGTTTTTTTTTATATCGATGGGAAATCTTCAGTATGATCCCTCCCGCTGTGGGTGACAGCGGAAGGGAGTCTCAGACTTTTACTGACTAAAACCCACCGTGTTCCTTCGGGATCCCTTTGTGTGCCAGGGCCGCGGTAACTCTTTCGAACAACCCACAGCCCCGAAACAACCCACAGCTCCGAACTGCGTACAATCTCAAATACATATTGTGGGCATAACACTTACTTCGTGAAATGCTCGATAACTTCGTGAAATGGTCGTATTTCACGTCATTAAAATTATATAAGTAAGTATGAATTAAATTTAAGTTTAAAATGTGTTTTCCAAGCATATTTTCCTAAGTCAGTTTTCAATAGCTGAAGTTGCAAAAGAAAATAATTCTAGTAGACTTGGTGACGATCAACATTGACCTGAGGTCGTTGTAATCCCCAAAGAGCGAAGTCTATAAAAAGGGACTTTTTGTATATTTATCATCAGTAGTGAGGCAAGTATGTAAATGATTGTTTACGACAATTTTTGACGTGACTCCAAGCACGAATTTATAACAAAAACTGGATAATATTGGTATATGTAACTGTCAACATATGTTCGTAAACTAAAGCATACCTAACTATACCTAGATGTGATAATGTTATTATTATAAACAGGTAAGTAGCAGATTCTACTAGGCTAAGGGCCAGTTTCAGAGGTTCCAGAGAAAGTTATGAATAGCTATCTGACAGATAATGCCATAGAAATGCTTTGAATTGAGAAGACTTTTCTGTGGCATTTAAATCTGTCTGAACTTTATGTGGAACCTGTGTAACGGGCCCTAAAACAAGTACGGAATACAACTTTCGAGATACTCAATTCGGATTTTGTATGTTTTTGGACTTTTGACATTTGACCACCTGGAATTTACATGAAAGGATTTAAAATAATGAATAGCCGGATTTTGTGCCCTTGTCATTTCTGATAATGTAGTACTTTTGCTACTTTTAGTTACACGTGGAAGTAAATACTATTAATGACTTAGAATAACTTATGCATAAATATGCTTGTTAATGAAAATGATTATCGTACACGCCCCATGTGCACATAACGTAATTATAAGAATTTGTTGGTTTGCAGATAGAGATGGCTATTCTTTGATGGTAGTCCTGGTGGCCTAGTGGAGTAAGCACCAACCCCTCAAGTATGAGTGTGTCAGATCGATTCTAGGTTAGGGATGTACCAAAGCCCCTGTTTTAAAAGTTTGTATGTATTATTTAAGTATATCTTGGACACTGATAGGCGAATAAAAACATCTCGAGAAAACCTGGACTATAAAGTCTGAAATCAGTCAACCCATAAAGAGTGCACGTGAAGATTAACGCTCAATCCTTCTATGTGTGAGAGAAGGCCTGTGCCCAGCAGCGGCACTATTAAAAAGTTTTTGAAGAACAAGATATTATTTTTGTACCTACGTCAAAAATTCCCATAGATTTATCGGTCAGAAAAAGAACAGAAGGGAAGGAAACCTACCTATATATTAACTAAATACTTCCATAAACACTGAAATAATTGACATGAAAATGTTATCGAGTTATTGATTGCTGTCATTAACGACAATTGACATGACATCCGCAAATTATCAAAGGCAGGTGACATGACGAATATTTAACACAAGTAATGCACTTCAGATATCCTTATTTATGTTAAATAGTATAAGGTATCTGCATACTTACTGCAGTTATCACTCGATGGTGTTATTGCAAAAGTAAATAGGTCTGTATGTTTGTTACAATTTGCGATTAAACTGCTTCACCGAATAAAATCAGACACCAACACGTAGGCCCAGCGCGGTGAGTATGGGTAAATGTCCCCAGCGCGCGGGGAGGCCTTTGTCTAGGTGTGGACGTCTTTAGGCTGTGATGACGACCGAATTTAATAAGATTAGGCAAAATTTCCCTAAATTAGGAGGTCTAGAGAGTACCAAACTGACAAAATAGTATTTCTTTGAAGTGTTTACTTGATCTAATTTAAGTTCAATGCAAACTTATTTAATCCAGGTAATTAGCAAAGCAAAGCAATTAGCCGGCAAAGCCTACGTGCCAGAATGGACGTCGTCAAGATAATTAGGCTAATATATGAATATTTAGCAGCAATTTAAAAATCATATCAAAACACTATAACATTTGAAGATGTATGGTCAATTGCCTTGAATCAAGGATTATGACGAGAGTCGATGTCTTAAAAGGAACACAAATTAAATAGTGAAAGGATATATAAAACTATTATTCGGAATATAACTAATTCTTAGTATAAGATTCGCTGCACGCTTTACTTTCGTCGCCACGCAAAACCCGTGCGCCCCGGTCGTTGACACCTAACCTAAACTTCACCGACAAATCGGAAAGAATGACAGCTTTTATGTTGAAAACTAGTTAAAAGCAGTTTCTAATGGAAAATACCGAAGGAATAGCAACATTGTAGATTAAATAGGTGATCACGTATCACTTGGTTCAGTTGACGCCAATGACGCGATCTCAGAAACCGGTGTTGGAGTCCCACACTTAAATACTTGATCCTCCATATAGAGTAGCAGTTTAGTTTTCGACCCGTCAACGATCGGCCGCAAAATTTGATATTCCGGAGTTTATTTTTTATTTCTTTATAAAACATTAGGTGTCAATGACAAAAACGAAGAGAAAGTTCGCGATAACCGACAAATTTCTACCAAGGTTAGTAAATTAGTTGTGATTACTTAATAATAGTTTAATTTTATAGTTAGTGAAATTAATATAGTAACAGTTATAGTAAGTTAAGTAGAAACGGAACATTAATAGTGATTTAAAGAACTTACCACTTACACTTAAAATTTAAAACTAGAACCTAGAAAACACTAAAATGCGGTAATTTAAACCAAAACCAATGAGCCGTTTCAAATAACGTATCAGATAGGCCACTATTTTCAGAGTTAACAATGCAGATAAAACCTTTTTTAAACCCAAAAAAAAGGTTGAATGTAGATTTTTTAAAATTGGCACTAATAAAATAAAAACTAACTGTGAAAAAGCTTTGCTGCTAGAAAGTTTAACGTTTGTGAAACCAGTTCCAATCGGAGTGTTATTGAGCTTTGAAAACTTAAAGCTGCATGGATGCAGTATTCTAATGCAGCTGTATGCAACTTGTAAATTAAATTAAGAATGGGGAGAAAAGTGAGGCAACATTTTGATTGAGTTTGTGTGATATTCGAATTTTAGATACTTGTTTTGTTTTATGTAAAGTGCTGGGATGCATACCTTCAGAAATTCTTTGGAATCCAATCAAAACGGTTATCACCCATTTCTCTCCCAGCAAAGGTTTATATATCTACAAATATTTACCATTAATGAAAACAAAACAATTGAAATGAGAAAAATCAAAATTAATAAAAAGCAATTAACAAAAAAGACTCGAAATTAAAGTCGTTTACAGATTTTACCCGACTAGGGCGAAGCGAAAACGAGGGTTATGATTTTTAATACTATTAGGTAGTACTTAATTTTGTTACTTTTTGTAACCTTATATTCAAGGATGCTAACATTTCAACAAGGCTTTTCAAAAAAGCTTCATTTGTGTTGCAAAATGAGACCATTTATAGTTATTCTATGAGAAGAAAAAAATATGGACAATTGTGATAGCTTCAAAAAAAGGTTTACATTGAAGAAACAAGTTTGTCTCGTAAGAGCAGGTTTTTAATGCATCCAAGTGCAATGCTCTATTTAACTTAGTATGTGTATCTAAGTTTGTTATAGGTTGATAGGTTCACATGAGTTTTTAATGCATTTTGTTTATGTCATTATGTTACGAAATAATATATTATTCTGCTAATGTTATACTTATAAGTTGTGGTTTTTATCACAATTGTGTATTTGTGTAAAATTGTAGTTATTTCATGGATCATTCTATCTAATATTATTAAACTAGCCGTTTTCCCGCGGTTTCACTTGCATCCCGTGGGAATTACTGCCCGTACCCGGATAAAATATAGCTTATGTCACTCGTGGATAATGTAGCTTTCGAATGGTGAAAGAATTTTTAAAATCGGTCCAGTAGTTTTTGAGCCTATTCATTACAACCAAACAAACAAACAAACAAAAGATAATAATTGTTGATAATGATAAGCGCAGTCAAACATGAATGATAAATTGGGGCTTAGCTTCATTCAAGGATCCATTTTACCTATGAATCAAATACAAAACGTTATGTTACATAGCCAAAGGATCCCGATTTATATCTATTTAGTTTTAACTTATTGCAAGATTACTTAAAACATACACAATACTACTAATTATAGCCATAGTTTTAAATCTCGTTTCATAATATAAGAAACTAAGTTGCAATCGTGTTACTCTGTAAACTACAGATGCGACATATATTTTTGAATAGCACACCTAGAGCATTAACATACTACGCTTCATATTTCTCTAAATATACAAAAATCAAGTTTAATAGCAACTTCCTTCACAACACGTTATATAACATTAAAATATTGTTATTCCACAAATGTGGTTATTTTGACAACAGCTTAAAACATAAAGTAACACCTTTTTTCACGATATAAGTAATCCATGATCCGCTATATAAATGCTATTTACATAATTGGTGTATTCTCTTTGCTAAGATAAACTACGTGAACAGTCTAACGGCCGTTCCCAATAACTTATCTATCTCTGGATTTGCTTACTAGAGATAGAATTTTTGACATTAACCCCATACAAGTAATGTCAAATTCCTATCTCCAGTAAGCAAATCCAGAGATAGACAGAATATTGAATTCCGCAGTAAGACAAAATGTGTATCATTGAGAGTGGTGTCGAGATGAGAAAACTCTTGAAAAGGGGTGTGCATACCCCATATACATATACATTGGTCTCTTTGAAAAGAGTCTTGAGCTGCGTTTTATAATGGTATTAGAGTTTTGAGTAAATGGAAAGAAAACATTGTTCCTTACTGAAAATAATGACACAAAGCTATGGTGGAGCTCTCAGCAGCGTTAAATGGAAATTAACTTATTGCATAACAATCATAAATGAAACTTAATATTTGCTGGCGAAGAGCTGTGATGGTATGTACTAAATAGAGAATATATTTAATGTTTATTATAAAGTGGACAAAAGACTGAATCGTTTACGCCTTTCATGCAATAAGCATAAAACGAAGGATACGCAACTTAAATTTAGAAGTAACCGAACGCTTAAACAAAAAAACAGGCGATCAAAATTACAAAAACAATACCATCCATGTGTTTAAAACCAAACACAGACTTAAATGTTCAGCTTTCTACTATATTACATACAGTCTCGATTATGCGGAGTTGGCTCAATGATGTGGTTCAACCGGTTACCTGTTTACTACTCGGCATCACGCGGCCTCAGAGTGATCACTTGACTACCGAAGGTCCCAAGTCTTTTAGAATCAAGAATGATTATGGAACTCGTTAGTGGCCTGATATACATGGAATTCATGGAATCGTCACCCATAATTTAGATGGGGATATCTGGTTCTCTAAATTTGGAAATGACGAGGTTTTAGGTGAAGTCCATTTTTTTCATTTTTGGGTTTGGCCAAAATGTTGGGTAATAAAAATGGTGTCGTTAAAAAGTTATGATTTTCCTCATATTTTGAGATCTAAGTTAACCTACAGTTTTCAAATAAGCATAATCAAGCAAATTTGCTACAGAAAACGATCAATATTTTGGTGAACATGAAAGTTCATTTATATAAGAACAGCAACTGAAGCATCACCCTTTTTATGCAAGCACGGAAACCTATTTTTGACAGATCACCAGAGCATTGTCCGAACAATTATCATAACAAGACGTTACTAATAGATGAATATAAAAAAAACTACACGCGAAGCTTTAAAAATCTAAAGCGTATATATTACTTTTGAATTAAATACTAAACTTAAATAACAGAAACCAATCTCATTATACAGAAACCAAGTAAACAATATGAAAATGAACTCAAAGATGATACAAGGATCGCGAATGTTGCATCATCCAGTCAATCTAGTATGAGAACCGGTAAAATCTTGTTAATGCAAATATTAATGCAGTTTTACTTGCAACTGTTGGGTTCAAATGCATAGTAATAGATGCAGATAGATGCAACTTGCATGTGCGTGAAGGTCAAGTAGACACACGAGGCGAAGACAATCATAAATTCTAGAGTACAGACAGTACAGACGACAGCACATCAAGTTACCACAATCTGTCAAATTTCTGCAATCGATTTTCAACCTTATCGTAATGGCGGTAGGTTAATATTTGATTGTTAAAATTTGACAGATTCGTATACCTTGACCTGCTGTCGTCTGTACATTAATTTACCACAATCTGTCAAATTTCTTCAATAGATTTTCAACCTTATCACAATAGCTGAAGGTAAATGTTCGATTGGTAAAATTTGACAGTTTTAGGTAGGTTGACCTGCTGTCGTCTGTACACAGCAACCCTTTACAAGTGCTATTTCCATACTTATAAATATGTATATAGGGGTTGATAATGTTAGCTTTTGTTTAACGAAAATAAAAAGTCTCTAGTTGTTCTTTTGCTAGCAAAAAGCTTTTAAAGCCGAAGTTGTTATTGAAGTAATTTTGAATATAAGTTAGGAAAATATCCAGGGAATTAAGTAAACAGTATGATCTCAATTCTGTTGTTATGTTAAACTATTATTTTTGTTCTTATATAAAGGGCATGTCGAAAGGGTATTCTGAGTTTTCTCATGTACGTATATTTAAGGTCGGAATTCTCAATTGTCTTAAAAACTTGTTCTATTCTGAAAGAATTGGTACCCTATTGATACTGCTGTAACACTTTCTACTTAAATGTATTGAATTAATTACAAAGATAAGTGTTGGCTCTAATAAGGTTTTTTTTGGGTTAGTTGAAAAAAATACTAGTGCTTCAAAAGCTTCTGGGAAATAATTACGTAGTATAAAACAAAAACAGTTCTATTAGAAGTTAAATCATGTTTCGTTTAAAATGTTTTTTATTTTGCCGCAATAACGAAACTTTTTAGTGCCCCTTAATGTTTTTATAAGGTGACAACTTATCAGAATTGCAAATTGTTAGAACTTTCGAAATAACTTGAGGTCTTAAAATAAACGAGAAAACTTTTAATTACCGATGGCCTTGTATAATTTGTAACAACAAAACTTATTATGATTTTGTAGCGGAATTATTTATTAGGAAACTTAATTTGAAGACATGGTCTTGAGTAACGATGCTATAACGAGTTACGCTGAAATTATTTATGGCCGTTTCGAAACTGCTTAATCTGTGTAATACCAAATGAAATCTCGTTTGAAATTTTGGTTTTCGAATTTACCCAGAAAAAGAAAACATTTGAATTGTTGAAGTAACCAGTTCTATTTTCAATTCCAGGCTCGCCAAAAACCTGTGCACCAGAAAAGGCAGTCGTCGGGCGAATACCGGTAACCGCCTGGAACACGCGGTCCTCACCCACATTCAACACGTACCGTAGTTCCTCCCTATCCCCGTCACCCCTCATCTAATCATCCATCTCCCCCACCGGCATCAGCTAACTAGTGTGAAAGAGATTAATACTAGCAACCATGGCCCGAGGAGACGAATGCAAAACCGCTAGCAAAGCTAACTACGCTTGCAAGTCGTTCGACGTGTCTGCCCCCATGCAGTAAGTATTTTTGACTATATCTTTCATGCTACATTCATTATAAGGTTTGAAGAACCAGAATTTGAGCTTAAAACAGTGTCTATTCTTGTCTTTTTGAGGGGGTCGTTCAAATTAAAAGAAAAATTGCACCAATGCCTCTAAATGTCTTTGCGGTCTTTTCTTGCCTAAGGACACCACACTAGAGGCCCCTTTGTCTCAGTGCCCAGAGGCCCCAATCTGTGTCACACCTTTATTTAGCGATATCTGTTGATTTGATTAACCAACCTGAAATGAAGTCCACTTAAGAAAATACCAAGCAAAGCTAGCATTTGTTAACAATTCTCACTGTATTTTCCATCTAATTACAGGAAGCCCACCTACCAGGCGCCCAAATACGAGGCACCCAAGAAGCCCGAGCAGAAGAAGGACTACGGCTCCTGGGGGCCCATCTACAAGGACAAGAAGACTTTCACAGACATGCACCTCTGCTGAACAACAAGACCGCCGGCTCATCACTAACCTCGTCACATAGTTCTAGAGCTAAACTACCAAAAATGTAACGACGAAATAAATAATCAGTGAAATTCTATCGTGATTCTTTTGTGACGTGACTAGCTTCTCTCTTATTGTTTCCAATGGTGTAGGTAACTTGCTTGCTAACATATCATGTATCATTATTAACAGATTAAACATCATCATCATAATGATT
This sequence comes from Heliothis virescens, assembly GCA_002382865.2. Lineage (NCBI taxonomy): Eukaryota > Metazoa > Arthropoda > Insecta > Lepidoptera > Noctuidae > Heliothis > Heliothis virescens. The sequence goes on along the minus strand of NWSH02000437.1, from coordinate 2,477,358 downwards.
AGAATTTTTTGTTGTGATCCTGATATCTTTTGGGTTTTGTAGGATATTAGTTAGTACGAATTAGGTTGCGTTATTAGAATTTTGAGCGACGGGCGTTCTGTGTGTGAAAAAGTTTAGTTACGAATTGGAATAAAGTAAATAAGTTTCTGTCTGTAATTTTATTTTAGGGGTTTGTTTTGATAAATTGCTGCGTAAACGTATGTATATTTCGAACGCAATTTAGTTGAAGCAAGATTGATTACATTTAGATGTATCACAAATGTTGGTACAACAAATGCAAGCGAAAACAAACACACAATGCCCATATTTAAATATGGAAACGTCGAAAAGCTAGATTTATGTACATTGCTAACAAAATACACAGATATAGGAATAGTCAAGAATTACCAGTACGGCGATACAATTAAAATGGAACGGAAACTGTAATGAAAACTTCGCTTTGTTCTGGGATTAAAAGTTTCTGCCACGTCTAGCGATATTAAATCTAGAGAAATATTCTTACAAAAGTACTTACCCCAAGTATTAAAGTCAAGATAAGTTTAAATTCATTATATTCCCAAAAGGACAACATTAACTTATGTAAAAAGGAAATATAGTTAAAGAATATCATTTGGAAAACGTTTAAGTTCAACTGAATTTGGAAACCTGCCAAAAAGTTTGCTAGGTAAGAATATAGTTACGTAAGGGTGGTACGACAATATTGAGAGACTTTTGTTCAAACGTAAGGCCTAGTGAAATTGAATAATTATGGAAATAAGAAAACTGTAAATATCTACAGTATAGTTTTTACCGAGTGGTGGGACCATCCCCCATAACAGAAATAAAAAACTTCATCAATGGAGTAACTTAAGTAAAATTGAAAATCTATTTTATAATCAACTAGCCGTTTTCCCGCGGTTTCACTCGCATCCCGTGGGAATTACTACCCGTACCCGGATAAAATATAGCCTATGTCACTCGTGGATAATGTAGCTTTCGAATGGTGAAAGAATTTTTAAAATCGGTCCAGTAGTTTTTGAGCCTATTCATTACAACCAAACAAACAAACAAAGTTTTCCTCTTTATAATATTAGTATAGATGTCGTTCTAATCTTACATCGAGAATAGTCTGTTTTGAAAAAAGAACGTAGTCCACGACGATGGTTTTGGAAATGATCAAAATAAAGCGCTTTACAGCAGCTTGCAATTGAAGGGCATGTCGCGGTATCGTCTGAGGCCCTGGGGACATGAGAACGTGTTCAGCTGCTGATGTCCGCTGAGACCGCTTGATTACTAAAAACATGACATTCGTTCGTTTGAATTGTTTTTGACAAATTGTGGTAAATTCGTTTATTTCCTTTTTGTACGTAATAAGGAGAAATCAGATTAGTAAGATGGTTTCTCTTATTTTCTATTTCCGATCTATGTAATCGAAAATTTCAAGTAAATAAAGGAAGTAATAAAATCACTTTGGCAGAAAGACATTGAACATAAAGCTAATGTGATATAGGTAAACCAGTTTCCACATTTCTGATTAAACTTTATTAAAAACGGTGTTTATTATCACAGTATGACGTCAACGTATAAATTAATAAAATTAATATTGTTTACCATTTTAACTACATCGTAATTTAGCGTAATTGATTGTAAGATAACCTATTTTTTAATATTTCGTGTGAGTTATCATTGTAGTGCTTTCAAGAGCTCACAGTTAGCTAATGCTAATCAAATAGGTATTTGGGGCATTCAACATGCTAAGCACGTAAGGTTTTGTGTGCCTTAATTAACATCTAGGTTTAAAAAAAATAAGGAAGTAAGAGAGAGTTAGGAGCTTAGGTGTATAATGGCCACGGCGGCTGTTTTCATATAAGGAGATCAGCCAGCTGCGCAGGACATATTATAGTGCACGCACATTTGCGCAGACACAGGTGCACTCTATTTCCTCAGTCTCATAGCCCAATGGGTCAGCAATCCGACACGACCGGAGAGAGCCAGGCGCAGGACCGAAAGCGATTGCAGAACGACCTAGAAATCGATGCAGTACACAATCTGTCAAATTTCTGCAATAGATTTTTAACCTTATCACACTAGTAGAAGGTTAATGTTCGATTGGTAAAATTTTACAGATTCGGGTTGGTTGACCTGCTGTCGTCTGTACTTGGTAATACGATAAGAGAGAATTGCTGCGGACTGATTCTTATTGCTCTCAGCCATTAAATTTTATTTGTAGCAATGTATGCTCCCGTTATTAAATGCAAAATAAATATTTGAACCAATATTAAAACCCCTATAGTAATTATTACAAAATCAAAACAAAAGTTATTTCAAGTATACATAGCAGCTAATTATTAAAGAAATTATTTTAATTAAGTGCGCAACGGAAAAATGCAAAGAGTATTCAAGGAAGTAGTTAATTGGTTAAGTTTTACCTTTCAGTATTTTGCTAATTAGAATCGCTTGTCAACGGATTTGTTTCGCTGTAATGAAATTAATTAACATAACTATAGTCGGATTGTGTTCAACCATTTTCACATTTCAGGAAAGAAAATGTGTTGGGAGTTTGTCAAGAAAATATATGTAATGATCACCATCACACATATTTTCTTATCGTATAGTTAAATAAATAACTACTGATTACCCAGAACTACAAAAAGTACGTAACTAGTGATCTATATTAATACTATAATATTATAAAGCTGAAGAGTTTGTTTGTTTGTTTGAACGTGCTAATCTCAGGATCTACTGGTCCGACTTGAAAAATTCTTTCAGTTTTTAATAGCCCATTTATCGAGGAAGGCTTTAGGCTACTTTTTATCCGGGTGCGCGCAGTAATTCCCACGGGAAAGCGGGTGAAGCCGCTGGCAGAAGCTAGTTACTGATAAAAGCCGTCGTATTAAAAATAGTAGTCATATGAAATATCGGTCTTACTTTTTAAGAAAATAACTCAAAACTGTAAAAGAAGGTTACGTAGAAGTATTTTTCTAAATCAGTTCAATTTTCCAAAAACTATCATAGTTTTTCCATATCACATACCATGTACACTACACAAATACAGTAGTAACATTTGACTATTTTTGAGGACAAAGCGATTTCCGTGTAATACGGTGTAAAGTTACCTCTGGGTATAAAGACCACCAATTTCCATGACCTCTATCAAAGACGTTACTGGTAATTTTATTGCTTTCTAATTTACACGAAGTCATGACAATACAAATATTACACACACGCTAATTTCCGAAATCTCCTCGTCATTACATTCCCATTACAGTCTGTCAAATTTCCTTGACGCGTTCGAATCTCCGGCAATATGGCCGCGAAAGGGTGCGAAATGATTCCGCCATTACTTTATCTGTGGTAGGAAGTGACGTAATAACGGTCTTTAAACAAGTGTTTACTTCATTGACATATATTCTCATACTAGCTTCTGCCAGCGGTTTCACCCGCGTCCCGTGAGAACTACTCGGCGATTCGGATAAAAAGTAGCCTATATCCTTCCTCGACAAATGGGCTAACACTGAAAGTATTTTTCAAATCGGATCTGTAGTTCCTTAGATTAGCGCGTTCAAACAAATAAACTCTTCAGCTTTATAATACTAGTATAGATACTCGTATATCGATGGTTTACTTAGAAAATTGAACGTGAAAATTCATAATAAACAGATGTTTTAAGAAAACTGACGTTTACTGTCAGTGAACTTTGCCTAAATTGCGGTGACGTTAAACAGCCGTTTTGGCAGCGTTTGGCAGCGGATGCCTCGCTCGATTAATTCGACGTTTAACTTTGTTTCCGAAGTTTTGGTTCGTATTCAGTTAGGATCGGAGATAAATTAGCTTTGAACAAAGTGGGTTATAGGATGTGCTATTCAGAATGAACGGTTTCTTTGTAAAGATTATTGTGGATATGATTAAAATTAGTTTCTTTAGCAGGAAATGACATCCTGATGGGGAACTTGATCCAGATCTGGCTGAGAAATGATCTGGAAGAGGGCAAGGCTTTGTTTAGTTAATTGCATACTAGGATTATAAGTACCTAAAATGCAAAAATGTCAGGGCAAAAAATATCTTAATCAAAATCAGCTAAATATTTGACAACAATTATCTACTAAGTCAATCTGAAAAAAGCGTCATCAATGAAGACGTAAATTAATTTGCAGGTCACGATTCATCGCAATGAGACGCACGAAGGCCTTAATGTCCTTGCTCTACGTGTCTCTGGTTACTACAAAATATTCTGCTTGTAAACCCGCGAGCGTAGTCGAGATTTTTCGGCCCGATTGTTTTATTGAATCACAATGTTAGTTTTGGAATACAACTGTATTTGTTCTCTATTTCAGATTCTTGTAGTTAATGGTTTTGTCAGAAGAGTTTGTTATTGAAAGTGTAAGTTCTTTAAGAACTATGCTAGTTTCATATTATTAGTGAGCTGTCCAATAAAAATGATTAAATGAGATGATTCCCTCAATCATCTGAGCCTTAGTCAGTGAAAAAGCCCTGCGGGGCCCACTAGGGTCAGAGCCCGTCGGGGCTGCGGGTTGTTCGAAAGCGTTACCGCGGCCCTGGCACAAAAAGGGCTCCCGAAGGAACACGGTGGGTTTTAGTCAGTAAAAGTCGGACACTCCCTCCCGCTGTCACCCAAAGCGGGAGGGGTCATACTGATGATTTCCCATCGATATAAAAAAAAAGTCAGTGAAAAAGTATATCAAATAAAAAATTGCTGTACCTGGTTTGAGGAAAGCAGTAAAAACCAGTCATCACTGCAAGATCGTAATTACCTTTCAACTAAAAAAACGTTAAAAAAGTACAAAATTATATCATAAGTAAAAGTAATAAACGTGCAATGAAAAACCAGTGATGAACTCCACCGAACCGCTTTAATCAACTGTGTTAATTTGCGACGGTAACGAGTAATTCAGATACAAGGGCTGCTGAATATTCCTCGTAAAAACGTACACATTTACGTAAATTAAACTTATTCAGCTGCAACACACGCTTTCGTACAAATTACTTCATATTCAGTGCGCTTTTCGGCGATATTGATGAAATAAAAAAACAAAAGCTTGTAAATTGAAGGCATTTTCAGTTGATTCTGAAACGGTCTGTGCAACAGTAACCCCAAAATCTGAAATTTGTATTTCTGTGAGTATCTAATATCTTTCGATGTATCACTTGGTCTTCAGCATAACTTTTTTCTTAGTAGGTATGCAGTCTGTAGGCACAATTCCTGTTATTTTACGAAACTGTCAAATGTTATTGAGACACTCTCTTTTGGTTAAAAATCCCGTAACGTTATGATATTTAATTTCAAGTTTTGAAGTTTAAAATTCTGAGCATAGAAAAAAGAATAGATCATCTTTCTTTTGCGATTTTGCTGCACTCGGATAAAAAAAGGTAGTAAATAAGTAAAACATATTAATAATTAAAATTAAATGTCACTAGTTACACGCGATTGCATGACAGAAATTTACATAATAATGCACTTTAGATTTCATTATCAGTACTTCATCAAATCGGTATAAATGTAAATTAGCATAATTGTTCAGGAATTGAAAAAAAAACGCTATTAAGTCCATAAACACTGTATTATAGTGAATACTTCTAGGCTTTATTTTCCTATCTATTAATAAAACTAAATTAAATATATATGTGTATAAAAAAAATTAAAGAAAACACCTGAGATTTAGATACTCCACGCTCTGCCTAGCAGTAAAAACTTGGTACTGCCTTGAACTTCATTTTTCATCATGGGCCTATGAAGGTTATGTTTGAAGCATGGAGGACTGAAATGGTCCAAAAAGTGCAAAAGATCATTTGCAAAATTTATTTACTTACCTATTTCGGTCGCCAATGAAAAAGAAGTGCCTGTATCTCAGTATACTTTCTTCATGCAATCGGCTTTTAATGACAGAATCCTATGCTGGTTGTATGCCGTGGGTCCTGAATTATTGAGTGTATTATTCCTTTGTACCGAACTTTCGTCCTGTTTAATTGAACAGCTTACTATTGACTTTGGAAGCATTCACTTTTAGTATGATTACTTTTTGTTATTCTCCTATCTTTGATTGCAGAGCGAACCTTTGAATTTATTAAATATTTGAATTTATTTAATACCAGCTACTGCCCCCATTTGTGAAAATAGCCGGGGGAGCTATTTCCCGCAGATGGACAAAGATTAACCTGTATTTTATTCTGATAAATCTATACTGACTTATCTTCTTTACTAATACATTTTTTTTGTGCGCTCGTTTGTACACTAAAGGCTCCGAAACTACTGGACCGATTTGAGAAATTCTTACACTGTTAGGAGGCTAGACTATCCCCGAGTAATACAGGCTATATTTAATCCGGGTTCAGACAGTAGTTTCCACGGGACGCGGAAGAAATCGTGGGACAACAGGAAAAACAATAAGTTATAAGGTAGGTGGACCATGGATGGCCACTCTAACACGAAAACACTATTTATTCATTTATTTTCTGGATAAATGAAGGAAACAAATTATTAAGTAATGCTTTGTTTTATTGTGCAACATATAAATCACTTTTTTTTTACCTAACTTGAATCACTATTTATTTAAACTTAAGTTTTATTAAGCGCTTCCAAATGGCCTTGCAAGGAACACGGCACCAAATAAGGCCAATATTATACATCAGTCGTTAAACTTAAAAATAGAGTTGTAACAATAAATATATCCGCTTTTACTAAAACTACATCATAAACTCTATCATTTAAGCGGAACATTAAATGCTCCATATAATTTTAACATCTATAAAAAACTCAACGAACATTACTTGAACACAATCGTATAATTAAGTATATATTAATGGAAATTAATTAAAAATAGTAGTAATGAGTTTATATTGAGATCAAATAATTTGCCTACGCGTTTTATAGTGAAATTAAATACTTTTTTTTTTACCCAAAATGGCCTTCTTATGGGTTCGTTCTTTGTAAGGCCAAAATGTTCCTAAGAA
>NWSH02000437.1:2446646-2468356 GCA_002382865.2 Heliothis virescens | reverse complement strand
ATAAGGTAGGTGGACCATGGATGGCCACTCTAACACGAAAACACTATTTATTCATTTATTTTCTGGATAAATGAAGGAAACAAATTATTAAGTAATACTTTGTTTTATTGTGCAACATATAAATCACTTTTTTTTTACCTAACTTGAATCACTATTTATTTAAACTTAAGTTTTATTAAGCGCTTCCAAATGGCCTTGCAAGGAACACGGCACCAAATAAGGCCAATATTATACATCAGTCGTTAAACTTAAAAATAGAGTTGTAACAATAAATATATCCGCTTTTACTAAAACTACATCATAAACTCTATCATTTAAGCGGAACATTAAATGCTCCATATAATTTTAACATCTATAAAAAACTCAACGAACATTACTTGAACACAATCGTATAATTAAGTATATATTAATGGAAATTAATTAAAAATAGTAGTAATGAGTTTATATTGAGATCAAATAATTTGCCTACGCGTTTTATAGTGAAATTAAATACTTTTTTTTTTACCCAAAATGGCCTTCTTATGGGTTCGTTCTTTGTAAGGCCAAAATGTTCCTAAGAAGGCCAAACTAACAATAAGACTATGACTTTTTCATATTAATTATAATAAAATAATATAAACTACAGACTACTGTAATTATAAAAACTATAACATATTGTTTAAACTGTAACGATACGTATTTATAACTAAAAAGTAAGTATTCATATGTTCATGGTTCGTAAATGTTCCTTGTAAGGCCTATGTACCATAGCAAGGCCAACCGTCAAATTTTTGATTGGCCTTATAAGGAACCACCGGCTTTCTTAGGAACACTAAAAATATTTTAACTTAAATTGATGCAAAAGTATGTTTTTTTTCTTTAGTACCATAAACATATCCTTATACGACAATTCACAGTAAAAAAATATGAAATAATAATAAGTTATTGACTAAAAACTTACGTTTTGATGTGCGTGCGAATTACAACTGTAACGTCGACGTCCGAACTCTACGAAGAGCGAGCTCGCACGTCCACAATGGCGGCGCAAACGACTCGCCGTCGCGTTTGTGGCCTTAAGTTTGAGGGATCTTAGTGTGTAGTAGAAGGAATATGTCTTAACATGTCAATAACTACGACTTTTTAATAGTTGGCCTTCAAAGGAACATGGCCTTCCATGGTCCACCCACCTTATTACTGCCATGTTTCCTCGAAATCCATTCGGTAGTTTTTGCGTGAAAGAGTAACAAATATACATACATCCTCAACAATTTTCGCATTTATAATACTTATTTAGCACGATAAGCTGAGGATAAGCCTGTTGTATGATTCAGGTTTTAAATAATTCTGCATGTTCTCGTTTGTACATAAAACAAAGTTGTATTGAAAAACCAGTAACTTGGCGCTGAAACAATGTTCGTTAGTGTTTTGTTTTGGCGCCGCAGACACAGATTTCAGTTTCGAAATTGTTTGTTCTGCCGTGGAGTACTTCTTTGCTATTATATGTTAATCTTATTTAAGTAATTGTATTGTAGAAATTAAGTTATATCATGGTGTATTTGTACAGACTTGTGTATCTTTCGTGGTATCAAATCAAATCAAAATCATTTTTTTATTTCAAATAGGCCGATAAAAGCTCTTATGAAACGTCAAGCTAGTTGCACGGTTCCAAGAAGTGGGTCTCATGGAGAAGAACCGGCAAGAAAGTCCATGGATACTCTTTTAAAAATATGTCTTTTCTTATTAAAGGTATGTCTGTACTTATCAAATTTAAAACTTACATTTCCAATTATTTGAATAAACCCATCATTACTTTTTTTTCGGATTTATTCACATATCCTAGTATGTACTAAAATAACGATTTTTTATTAAAAATAATTTACAATTTATATTATTCCAAAGATCGAAATTCAAACGTCAGAAGCACGTGCGTTTCACTTCGGAATTGAAACCGCTGTCAAATGCCTTTGTTATTATTATTGTGCAAGTGTCCGCATAGTGCAGGTCTCCCGCGGGCACGTGCTATCGACCGTAGTGCGGGACTCAGCACGCGGAACTGCGCGCGCAATACTACGGACCACACATTTGGATTTGAAAAACGAATGCCCAACTTTCTGACAGTCCTTTATTTTTTTGTGGAATAATTTTATAAAAGTGTAATGAGGTTTTATATGCCTGTTTTATTTAATAGAGTATGGATTATGTAATTTGTTGATTTATTTTACTTATAGAAAAATAAAAATATACTACTTAATATAGAATTATTACTAGAAACGCATTCTAAAGTATATCAAACATATGACGTTTTTAATTGTACTCATAGAATGTACATAAAAATAATTGCCGCGCTTTTCCTGCTTTAATAATAAACTTTCACTCTTATGAGTTCTGAAGTTTATGAAAGCGAACACTCTGTTTTATAGTTAAACTAATTAAATTGCAGAAGAGAAAACGGGTCGTAATAATTATTTAGATTTTTAGATTTTATAACGGAAAGTTATGCTGTTCTAAATTAAAAAGTACGAGCTGATTAACATCTATACGTTGAAATGAAAAGTTTAAGAAAACTCAATAATACAGACTAGCTATTAAATTATATCCACCGTCCAAATTCTTTGATCAACCGGAACAAAAAAGCCGCATAAACTCATAAAAAAAACTTACAAAATCGTATAAAACGAGCGTGACAAATCACATGTCAAACACGAACTGGCGCGCGAACTTATCATTGAACAAACTCGAGCAGTTTACGCACTAAATTAATATTTCCCGGTAGCAAACGGGCAGCTTTATCGATAAGGGGTCGGCACGCGGTTGCGGCACTCCGGCCGGAGCCGACCGCACGGCAGACGTCGGATGGCCGACCGGAGCAAACACCGCGTCGCGCCCCTGCCGGCGCCGACCAAAAAACAGTACGCGTACATCCCGTGCCCAAGGTCCGAGGAAGTCGGCACCGAGCTCGCCCTTCAACTCCTCAGAGGAACACCATACCATCACGAGGAACCAGAGACACCGCAAAAGTCGCCACCCGGTGAGTTTGACACTTGTGGCTGTTTGTGAACTCCTTTGCAACTTTTATGGCGGGAAAAAGTTTGTGCGTGCGTTTATAGCGGCAATTTATTGCTTCGATTTTTGAAAGTGGGAACATGGACGGTAAAAAGTATAATGTCAGTCATTTTTATTAATAACTTCCTGGTGATCAGAGATGTTTATGAGAACATAAGTAGACTATTTATAAGCCGTAGACTAAATAATATACGCTTTTAAAATAACTGCTTTTAAATGAAAGCACATAACGTGTTATGAAAAAAAGTGTTACAGAAAGCTTACATCTGAATCCACTGTGAATTTGTAAACACATTTGATGCTGATTTCAAATTAATTTACGACTTCATTTTGTTGCGCATAAAAAACTTTATGAATACTGTAACATTTGCATTTCAAATGCGTAAAACTTTTCCTACTGAAAAAGGGGGCAAGCACGTGAAAATTAAGAGAAATACCTACCTACTTGAAAGAAAATTTCGCGTAATCAATTATTCCGTTAACAAAATGACTCCACGATTTAAGTAGGTATACCTACTACGAGTCTGTAGCAATTAATAATCCGTTTATAATTAGTACATTGACTGCAATGCAAGGTGTTGGCGCTCGTGTTGTCACTGCGTTCTATTTGTAATAGGAACATAACAACATCAGCTATTTCTGAACGCTCATTGATAAACTGCCGTTACGTTGATGGTGCAACCCAGCCGTGCACAATGAATGGACTAAATAATTTTGTGCAGCATTTTTTCCGAGAATTATCTGTAAAGCCCGTAGACTGAAATATCTTTACGAATCTCCTAAAACAATGATTTGAAACAAAATAACAAAACATGTATATTGTATACCGTATAATAATAAAAGAAACATATAGTATATCAGGATCTTCTGACCTCATGCATTCGTAAAATGATTGTCGAAACTAAGAATGGAAATTCCGACCTTGAACAGAGATCGCGAATTCCTGAAACCGTCGAGTCCAAGACTGAGCCAATTAGGCTATCAATATTTAAAGAAAATTGGATTGGTCCACTGTTCATTGTAATTTTAAAAAAATTCTCGAGTATAAATTAAGTATTTATGATTTTGACGATGGTTTCCAAATAGTTCAAGTCAACGATTTTTTTTAATAATGCTTATAAAGGCGTCTTATAAAACCTCTTCCGAAGAGAGAGTAATGAGTCCAATGAAGCCTAAGGTGAAATCTCTTTAAGAAGATAGCTCGACTTATAGCTCGAGTTACACAGAGGCCATATATATTTGTATACTTGCCTCATCTATATCATTCCATATATATGTAAAGGCTTACCCAAGCTGCCTATCCAAATCCCACCGATATCTCTGTGCAGACCCTGAAATAATTCACGACCAAACATACGATTATTCGCACACATTACGATACATAATGGTGCCCACGCTTGCTAGTTTTCGCACTGATCTATAATAAGCATCTGTTTCCCAACTTTATGGTTATAAAGCTAAGTTTGTGCAGATGTTAGATATTAACGCCTCCGTTCAAGGAAATTTCTTACTATCTACTTATGGGAAAAGGTTTTAGTTGGAACGACCTTTTTCCAGCCCTTATTTTGATACTTTTGGATGTTGAAAGCTGAAGTTGATACTTAGGAGATCACGTTCTCTAACAGTAGTTTCCCAAATATTCTATCTTTCTATTAATTTGCTTAGAGATAGAATTTTAACATCAGCCCCATACGAGCAATGTCAAACTCTTATGTCTAGACTCTAGTAGGTAAGCAAAGCCACAGATAGATAGCATATTGGGACCGGCCGTTATAGGATGTCAGTGTAAGCGGTAATTAGGGCTGTTATATTTATGGCATTCCTTTGCTTACTAACGCTACATTTTTCTTTGAGGCTCATGTCAAAAAACTACCACCCGAGATTCCTATTTACAGAAATTGGGCATTGGTGTAAGTTGTATTCTGTAATATTTTGAATTTACCGTAATATTTGCAGCTTTTTGAATGGTTGCGGTTCCATGTAATAGCACAGGAACGGTACAAATAAACAGACAAAGGGAGATATTAAAAGTGTAGTGTTTGTGCTTGGTTTTGTTGCCAAGTGGTCTTCACTGTCTTTTGTTTGGAAAGGAAAGTGTGGCGCTATTTTTGTTACTTTTTCATAGGCATGGGTTGGGGCAGGTCAGTATTTTATTATTTAGCATTTTTTTATTTAGGTAACATATTTTCGAAAATCGAAGAGAAAAAAAAACAATAGAAAATCTATTTGAGTCGAAGGTTGAATTGCACATTTTCACTATAACGATAACCAAACCATAACCAGCCATAAAGCTGCCGCACATTAGTCAAATCGGCGATTTGACTACTGAAAATGGTTCGGTTATCGTTACAGTAAAACGGTGCAACTGACCGTAAAAGTTTTCCGCGATTTCCATTTTCAAATTCACTCGCTACTGGCGAGAGTTTGCATCAAAATAAAACTGTCCATTTCGAAAAATAATCCTATGCCAGAAAACAAAGTGTCAAAAAAAGTTACCGATACACCAGTATTTGTTTTTGGCCTACCAAAAATCCTGGCCGCAATATTTTCTATGCGGCTGTACAGACAACAGCAGGTTGCGGTACCCAAATCTGTCAAATTTTACCAGTCAAACATTAACTTTCCTCCATTGTGATAAAGTTGAAAATCCATTGTAGAAATTTGACAGATTGTGGTAACTTGATGTGCTGATGTCTGTACGTTACGTACGCGGCTGCGTTTTGACGCAATATCGTTGAAACACGTGCTACCATGAATTGCGATAGGCTATGCTGATTGATGGCAACATTCTATACAATGGATACTTTTTGGTCGACGTTCTATGAATAAATTATTATCTTTTTTTGTCTTTTTTATGTGAAAATGCATAGCTTTTTCACTTAACTTTTAGGGCTTATTATTTGAGAACGAAGAAGAATTAGATTTATAGGCGTAAAACTACGAAATCGCGGAAAAAGCAATGTCAAATGTGAAAACTGTAGATACTTAGTAACTTATTGCATGATATTTATTTTTTTGCTTACGTTAAACTAACAAAAAATGTGTGAAATTAAAAAAAAACTATAGGTATGTAAGCGATATCGGGACTTTATCTTTTTAATACAGAAGAACCCTTTTTTCTGGTCAGTTAACTGTAACAATTTGTACCCAACTCACCTTCGAATTCACTTAGTATTGGAGTAGGGTTCAATAGCTGCCGAAACCTAGATACGTTAGGGTCTATTGCAAACTAGAACTAATAAAATTTCAGCAGTTGTCGTGAATTTGCTGATCGTAGAAGAAAATTAAACGTTTAATTAAAATGTTTTATCTTAGAGAGGATATATTCACCATGATTATGTTTTTATTGTTTGTTAGGCATGTTAATTGAGATCTAAGAATAATATTTGCATGCTTTACACTTATTAATTGTACAACTGATAAAGGCAATCACGCAAGCGTATGTGGCATAACATCGATATTGGTATTAAGTTATTATTTACTACAAGTATACTTTTATTACACAACTGAGCGACTTTTATATTTTTTAGTTTCGCTGAAGGCTCGCGAAACTTAAAATTATTTTTTTCATTAAGTTTAGAAAGCTTGAAAATTTTATACTCCTAAAAGTATGAAAATTCTCCAGCAATGTACTATGAAAATTCTCTTAAACACATGTACCTAGGTACATATTTATACAAAAAGTACTAAAAATATCCGCATTGCGACCGAACGAGCACATCCCTGCTTCTGTAGCGGATACCGAAACAAACTGAATGTTTAATCGCAGCTCATAAACATTGAGGCTCTTTTGTTCTAAATTAATTAGGGCACATGAATTTTGCTCTTAAAACTTAAGAGATAAAGTTTAATGTTGACTGTATTGTTTTGTTGTTTTAAGATGGCTTTGGCAGGATTTTGGTATTAAATCATATTACAAGTATTACCAAAAAATAATGAGTCATATGGTTTTAAACTTCTTTGGGTTTAAATTTTACATGTAGTTCCGCATGAACAACTATTTGTGGAGGTGTGCAACTCAATTTACCTATGTATAGTTACAGACGCTAACACATTAACCTACCTCAATCTGAAAAATATCTCTCATAGATTTTCAACCTTATCACAATCATCATCTGCCTAGCCTTTTCCCAACTATGTTGGGGTCTACTTCCAGTCCAACATGGAACGACTGCCTATCTGAAATCCACAACTCTGTTACCACAACTCTTTTACGTAACGACTGTCAAAGATGTTTAAATGACAGCCGGGACCCACCAATGTATCGTGCCTGCCGAAACACAGAAGAACTATTTATGACAAGATGATCATACATCCACGGACCGACCGTGCCAAGCGTTGCTTAACCTTATGATCGGTCGATCCACGCGGCTTCGACTTAGCTACGAGCTCTTCTCAACCTTATCACAATACACGAAGTTTAATTTTCGATTGGTAAAACTTGACAGATTCGGGTAGGTTGACCGGCTGGCGTCTATACCTACCTACATTCTTTTCTTTACATACTTGTAGTATCCACTACATACCTATCCTGAAGAAAAATTTGACCAAAACGACATCAAACATTAACAAATACTAAATCTGTAATACTTTAACACCAGTAAAGACGTAAGTGTAAGAGCCCATCAAGCATCAAGCATGAATTAAACAGCGATGCAGCGCTTGAAGTTCCAATTCCAAGTGACACATGAATAACTGCTGCCGATTAAACCAAGAGAGCTTTTGTTCGAGTTCTGGATGCAATGGTTCTTGGATCCTAATGGTAGGAAACCCAGCTATTAAAGCTGAGAAGCCTGTGTGAGGCAGATTTTGGCGCAGTTGCATTGTAAGACGTTGGCGCGAAAATCGTCACAGAGAATGCGGTTTCAAATAAATTGTCGCTTAATTTGGGGATGTTTGTATAATATTGTAGCGTTGAAGCTGTTCTTACATAATATGTGGGTTATATTATAATTTTGAATTAGCATAGTGGTACAAATCTAAACAAAGATAAGAATCATTGTTCGAGATCTTTGTCTACAGGAACATGTCAACTTACTTCAATCTGTCAAATTTCTGCGATAGATTTTCAACCTTATCACAGTAGTGGAAGGTTAATGTTTGATTGGTAAAATTTGACAGATCCGAGTAGGTTGACCTGCTGTCGTCTGTAGGTACTTATCTGTAGATAATATATCATAGTCCTATTTCAAAGATTTAGATTAATTTTATCAAAAAAGTTTTTTAGCATAACAATAGATTCTATTATGATTATCGCCCTACTGTTTAATGAGTGCAAGATGGATGACGCTCAAGATACATTATGAATTACAACCTCTAAATATTCATCAGTTGTAAGCAAATCTGTGTTCCATTATTCAGTAACTAAGATGCTATAGAATCTTGTATATGTCAGTACGGATTATGATTAAGTTGGGTTGCTCGATTTGACTATAACGATAACCTAACCTTAACCAGCCGTGAAATGGCCGCTCATTGGTCAAATTGGCGATTTGACAGTTGTGTGACCAATAGGCGGCCACTTTTGGTTAGATTAAGAAACTTAGGCTCTAGACAGACGGACTGCATTTCAACTGCAAATTGCAGTTCAAGGGCAGTTTAAATGCAGTTGACACGACTGCAATAGAACTGCAAATCAAACATGCAGTCCGATTGCAGTTGGATTGCGTTCGGAGTGCAATCGTGTGAACGTTTGATTTGTAGTTCTATTGCAGTTGTGTCAACTGCATTCAAACTGCCCATGAACTGCAATTTGCAGTTGGATTGCAGTTGAAATGCAGTCCGTATGTCTAGAGCCTTAGTATCTGTTGATTTGCTTACTAAAGATATAATTTTTACATTGGCCCCATCAAAACAGATGGATAGGACTGTGTTGATTTGTTTGGACGCGTTAATCTCAAAAACTACACGTCCGATTTGAAAAATTCTTTCAATGTTGGATAGCCCATGGGGTGCGCGAAATAGTTCCCACGGAAAGCGGATGAAACCGCTGGCGGAATGTAATTAAAAATTAAGATTTTGTTTCGGCAATTGATTTCGGGGTGAATATGGCATGATAATTGCAATGATCATTAAGTAATAGCACGTAATAGTTTCAAATGATATTGTGGAACTATTCCTGTAGTTTTGTTAACTAGCGAGTTTAATTACCCTATTAAAGTTAGCAACAATTTAGACGCGTTTACAGTGTTTTATACGCGAGCTTAATGTGAGCTTCATTATCAAGGATTTGAACGCGTATTAATGATTGTTATTAAAATGTGTTAAGGTATTTAGTTCAAATATTAATAAGTTTGTCAACTTTCAAAATTAAACTCGTAGAAGATGTCATGTAAAGCAAAGGTAAATAGGCGAAAGCTGTGACTGTTTTACCTTTAAGATAAAATAAAGAAAACCGGCCAAGTGCGAGTCGGATTTGCGCAAGAAGGATTCTGTACAAAAAATCACGTTGGTTGTGTCTCCCAAAATTCTTATTATAATTTTTTGTATATTTTTATCTGAGAAAATTTCAGGTCTCTAGCTAACATGGTTCACAGACGTTCCTATCTATTTTATCAAGTGTGTAAAAATTAACCAAAGTTAACAATCCTAATTAGTTCACGCTAAGCTTCCTGCCACACTATCGACAATACTGTCGCAGTGTGCGAGATTGTCGCAGTTTCATTAGCCGCGACCTCAAGTAATGGCGCGTTAACAATGGCTTAGCTTTAGATAAATTGATGCTGGGATAAGCATGTTTATAATGAGATTAAAACTGACCACCGGGCTTTGGGTTGGTGATTATTTAAGAGTAGTTTATGCCTGTAGGATTAAACAAATAAAATAGAAAAAAAAATTCACGCTCGTTTTCACGAGTACCCCTAAAACTTTACTTTCCCTTAACCAAAATAAGGAACATCTAAGGCAAGTTTTGTGTCTCTTATTTTAAACTAGGAGACACTTACATTTTAGGGGCTGCTGGTGAAAACGGGCATCAGTCTGTTTCTTCAGAAGTTGTTATTTATTTTAAAGAGTGATGAAAAATTATGTGGAAACCGGCGGGCATGTGATGCGGAGGATTGAAGATCATGTTGAGAGGAAGGTTTTGAGCATAAATGTGGAAGGAGACGACGTTTTGTTATACCCAAAACAACCTCATAATAATGTTATTCAAGACTAAACAGGCTACAAAACCAACATAAACTATAACTTGAATCTTAAAAGAAACTCCGCACAGCACAACTCCAAAGCAATACCAATAAAGTGACAGTTCTCTTCACAAAAGAGTAATCTCTATTTGCCTCATAACTCAGTATTGTTTGGCCGACAAAGGATGATTTATCCTTTCCTAGTGCTCACACTCATCTATCTTGTCCAAGGACACTTTTATACACAGCCTAGTTCAAACTGCTGTTGTAATTAGTTTTGTGGACTATCGGCTACGTGATAAGTATGTTTAGGGATCTGGGGGATAATTCTGTAAGACTTCATTCTTAACTTCGAATCTGAATCCGCTGTGAGTTTCCTTGTAGTCACTAGTACAGTATTGTTCGATTCGGAGCTCACTTCACTTCGCAAGTGCCTAGGTGATGCTTACAGAATGCAAAATCAAGGTCATTTTGAATCTTACGCGAAGTGAGAGTGAATAACGATGTGAAATGCGAGTTGTTGTCTGAATTTTACAGAATCGACGTGCTGTTCATTTATTAGTATGATAAGGTCGGTTTACGTTTAATCAGTTTTTGAATTTAAAGGGTAGCAGAGATTTGTGACCAACCAATATGAAGAGTAACCTGAAATCCAATGTTTTCTGGTTGGAAGTCCGTCAATCAGTCGTGAAAACAAAAAAAGGCATAAAACGAGTGAACACACGATTCTTTCATCGAAGTTTTGTTATTCAGCAATTTAAATAGACGAAACCATTTTTACACATTTCGAATTGATTCCAAGTAATAACAAATACATAATTTGTGCTGAATTATTTTCCATGAAAATGCTCTGCATTCCCGTTTCTGAAGTCAGTGCATGAGCGAATCGCTTGTTTAAAAGCTGATATTCATCTTTATTACAACTATTGACAGGAAAACCTACATATTCCTGATAGACACACAAACAAATGAAGCAGTAATGATAGTGCAATGATTAATGTGGTGGATAATGAATGCATCAGCCGCTATTATAATAATGTTACAGTTCGCGTGTGGACTGATGGATTGTCGCCGCATTGCCGATGTAACGCAAGTAAGCTGCCGTGATGTGGGAATGTATGTCCGTGCGAACACAGTGGTCTGTTGGTGATTTAAGATAAAGTTACTAATTTTTACGGTTCCGTACCCAAAGGGTAAAACGGGACCCTATTACTAAGACTTCGTTGTCTGTCTGTCTGTCTCCAGGCTGTATCTCATAAACCGTGATAGCTAGAGCGCTGAAATTTTTACAAATTATGTATTTCCTTTGCCGCTATAACAACAAACACTAAAAATTAAAAAAAGTAAAATATTAAGGGGGGTCCCCATATAATAAATGTGTGAAACCGCAAGTTTGAAGGCTGATGGTAGCCGACGCTATTTATTTTAGAAGGAGAATTTGGGTGCCGTAAGATTCTGGTAACATTATAAATGAGAACTACCTAGTATTTTGTCTGTTTTACGCCAAAATTATTGAACGAGTAATGAGTTCCGTCGATAACATTTGGTCGGCTACATTTTATCTGAGTGAAGAAAGTAGGTAGCTAATTAACCGCAAAAACACAAATTAAAAAGTCCTCGTAGACACTAAACTTCAGATATGAGTATTTACTAGATATTACAAAATACAAATCTCGGCCAAATATCTCAGCCGAAGTACAAATATTTGTACAAGTCAGCCAAACAAATATTTGCCGCGAGTCTGACTCGGCGCGAGGTTGTACATAATCGAATCTGTCAATCCACTGTATTTCAGTACTTTCAACCGTTTCGCTATTTCATCAAATATATAAAAGTCTAAACTCGCCAGTTTACTTTGTTGGTTAAGCTTTGAATTTTCGAAACTCAATGGTAATTCCGTTGTGTTTTGTTTTGAACACAGTGGGTCACGTTCTGAATATCTTTTGTTTTGTAGTAAGAATTACGTACCTACGTCGATCTTGTATACCGAGCCTTCTCAAGGAAGTACTCTTCCTAACACTGTTCCGAATTTATCTATACTAATATTATAAAGCTAAAGAGTTTGTTTGTTTGAACGCGCTAATCTCGGGAATTACTAGGTCCGATTTGAAAAATGCTTTCAGTGTTAGATATTTTATTTATCGAGGAAGGCTATAGCCTCCTTTTTATCCGGGTGAAACCGCTGGCAGAAGCTAGTAAAACATATTCATAGGATATCCATATTCATTACAATAGGTACACGAGTCTTGCATTTACAAACACAAATAGGCGAAAAAAGTTAAAAAAAAATGTTGGTGTCAAATAGGTCCACTGCATCCAAATGTTCAGGGTACTTCAGCGAAGTTAGAGTATATAGCAGATGCATATGTTAGAAGTTACAATACACTATTTATGTATCGCAGTAAAAGTAGTTAGAAGTTTGTTCGTCCACCTGATCTCCCTAACTTTCCCGACAGTGTTGCCAGACACAACGTGTGTTTGGGGACCGTTTTGTGCTTTTAGATTTATTTTTTGAAGTTTCTGTGCCATCGAATTTAAGTTCTTCACAATTCAAACGAAATTCCACAAACGCAGGCGTTATCTTTAGATTTTTTTGATTGACAATCCTTTTTCAACATGCAATTGAAAGTATCAAATCTTTGCAAATTCTACAAACTGTTTAAAGTCTATGTTATGCAATTTTCAAGCAACTCTTCTACTAAATAAAGAAAGTTATGTAAACAATCTAAAGAATTGCCGCTGAGTTTTGATAGCGCGTCATGATAGCTAAATATTACAAACATAGTTATTCTGCAGTCAATTGTTTCAAGTGTTTCAGTCATTCTACTGATAAATAGGCACTATTTATTTTATAATTCGTCGAAAATGAAATTGCTGCGAGAATGTTTCATTATTACCAGGAACACCTTGAATAGAATTTGAAAGTTCAGGGTTTTGTTTTTAATTTCGTTATATTTCACTAAACATTTAAGTAGCATTGTAGGTACCTATACTACATATTACCTATGTTTTTTAGGGTTCCGTACCCAAAGGGTAAAACGGGACCCTATTACTAAGCCTTCTTTGTCTGTCTGTCTCCGGACTGTATCTCAAAAGCCGTGATAGCTAGAAAGCTGAAATTTTCACAAATGATCTAAAATGTAGAAAAAAATAAATATTAAGCGGGGTCCCCATACAATGAACGTGTGAAACGGCAAATTATAACTTTATTATACATATATTTGTATGAAAATCAAAGTTATTTTTTGCTGCCCGAAAAATGATTGTATTTTGGCTAGTTGTAGGTAATAGATACGTTCATTTTTCATAGACAATGGTACGGAACCCTTCGTGCGCGAGTCCAACTCGCACTTGGCCGGTTTATCTACTTCTGCTGCGTCAAGTAAAATTAAAACATTTGAACATCGCACTTGACGACAACCTCTTACTTAAGTATGAATTTTTAAGCCAAAGCAAGTACGTCCTTAACATTTCTTTTTCAGTCACCTTAGGCATGCCTTGAGGAGAGGCCTTTTCTAGCGGAACGCAAAAAAGTTGGAGATTATTAAGTATTTAAGCATTTCAATTATTAATCGTCCTCGAATTGAAATAAGACATACAATCCACAATGAAAATTCACAAAGAAAACTTGTCGAAGTACAGACATATACCTACCTTACACATTTACAGACACACTTGTGTTAAGCCTACACTTTGACCTTAGGACTGCAAAATATTGAATTACAATTTTTAGTTCAATAAATAGGAACAGACGTCAGCACATCAGCCTACATCAAACTCTCAATATCTTTTGTAGATTTTTAACCTTATCACAATAGTGGAAGGTTAATATTTGATTGGTAAAATTTGACGGATTCGGGTAGGTTGACCTGTGTACCTGCTTATTGAACTGAAAATTGTAATTCAACATTTTGCAGTCCTAAGGTCAAAGTTTAAGGGCATAATATGTAAAGTTACATAGACCAACCAGTGTATAAATAGTGAAAGTTACCTGCGCACAGCTAACTGTCGACTCGGCTATATTTCAGTCTAGTTTTTAGACGTTTCAGCGTTTTTGTTTGCGGAAGGCGCGAAGGTCAGCGCGAGACACGTGCATTTGTGTTTTTAGGCCATAACTTAGAATTGTAAGCTGTGTGCCTTAGAAATATTGTTTTGGAGATAGGTAATGTAAACGTTCAGGAAGCTTTTGTAATAAATTAGATTGTTGTGATGGTTTCAAGTTTGTTGATTCTCCGTGGTAATTACAATAACCTGACGTTATTGAAATGTTGCTTAGTTAGGGTCAGAGTAAGAGACATGGAGGCTCTTTGCTATCGAGCAAAAATGGCTATTTCATATTGATAGAAACCATATTCTCATTGGTCTTTGCTGTGCTAAAATACGTGCTTTACGAAGAAAAACCAGGAGTCTAAACTAAAACAGCGGATCCAAAGAGCCAAAATAATATTCAGAAGACCTCATTTCTTTACGTTCTGCGCGAAAAAAAAGAAAAGAAACGAAAAGGAAACATCGTGCAAACATACATAATTTCCTACGATATTACATTTCCGCAATTTGCTGGGAACAACTACGGGACATATGGAGCGATTGGATCCCGTGCCTTTCCCGCCGTAAAAGTGGCGGGAACATGGCACTGTCATGGCGGTTATGAGTGACATATGTCATTAGATGGAAGAAGTGGGGGTTTGATTTCCTTTGTATTTAAGTTGTGTATTTGCTTGTATAATAACATCTGTTTTTATTCTAACAGAACTAATACCACCTCATTATAAAGCGTGGTCCCAGAATTTAAGCTCTAAACTTAATACTAAACCCGGTACTTTTTAAAACCAAGTTTTATAAGAAGGTGGAAGGAGTTCTATTTAATCCTAAAAAATTAGAACGAGAACCAAGAAAAGTTTAGTCAAAAAAAGATTTGCAGATCAGGGAATTAATGAATCTTCACCAACAATCACATCATCGAAAGAGTTTCCAAGCTACATAATATTCTAGAATATTCTTAGAAGTCTTAAATGAAAAACCTTGTTCGTAATCTAAGCATATGCTAAAATGGATGACACCGGCAACAGCGCTTGGCGTGTACATAAATTGAAGAGTTTTGCTCAAAAATACCCCGCTATGCGAGCCTCAGGTGCTAGTAAATAGGTTTTGTTATTCTCTCCTAGAAGTAGTTGTTTGATTTATAAGCTTTCTTTGAGAATATATGGATGCAATACCTCGTGTTGATGTTTTGTTGGTGGAATATAGATAACGGTACCCATATAGGCGTGTTCAGCTAACAATATAATACCATTTTTTTAGGGAATAGGTTGGTAGTACGCCAGCATTAACCTACCACAATCTGTCAAATTTCTTCAATAGATTTTCAACCTTATCACATTAGTGGAAGGTTAATGTTCGATTGCTATTTTACGAATTCAGGTACCGTGTCCTGCTGTTGTCTCTGCTTTCGATTTTCGTCTAGAACATCTTGGTAGTGGTGCAATTCGATTCGGGTGAGTCAATTAACCGAGAACAAAAGCAAACTGCGGAATGTAGCAAAGAAAGTCAAAGAGAAAAACTTTAACTTGTTTTTTTACCATGGAAAAGTAGGCATGTGAATTCTATAGCGGGACTCAGTTGACTACCAAGGTCTTGCGTGCATTCTTGAAGGCGCATTCATTAAATTGTTTTTGTACAGACGACAGCACATCCATTTACCACAATTTGTCAAATTTCTTCAATAGATTTTCAACCTTATTGCAATAGTAGGTTTATGTTCGATTGATAAAATTTGACAAATTCGGGTAGGTTGACCTGCTGTCGTCTGTACGCGACGTTCTTGTGCTATTTGAAGAAAGAAACAAATACTCGTCATATTTTCGTAACCCTTTATATAGGTTTAATTTTCATATCTTTTTATATTACAGGATACATGTGGTTTGATGTGCTTTTAGCATGTCAGATAGCAATGCTTATTGATTGACACGATATGGGTAGTCTCACGGCCCAGTAATAGTCGCGCGAATTGAACGTTCAAGGGTAAGCTATGGCTGTCTCGGACGGAAATTGGTATCTGTCTATGTCTTTCAGGCTAAAAGACTGCTGGGAATCATGAATCATGAATATATGGTACCAAACGAGGTATCGGATAAATGAAATCGTTTTGTGAGTTTTAAGAAACAAAGCAGCCTAGAGTCTGATGTTGGTGATTGATATATTGAATCTCGGAGAGCACGTCAATGTCGGTTCTGCGCCTGATCTCTCTCCGGTCGTGTCGGATGGCCGTCCCATCGGGCTATGAGACTGAGGGAATAGAGAGTGCGCCTGTGTCTGCGCAAATACTTGTGCACTATGACATATCCTGCAATCTTTAGGTTCGAGAACGGCCGCCGAAGCCAAAATTCGGCCTGGACGTCATTACTATACTTACCTATACGTAGTTCTTTCTTTATTAAACATACATTAAATTATTTTCTGGAATTAGATCACATAAACTTGCTCCATCATAATAGGTTACCTGTCACCATTTCCTAGTGTTAAAACACCCTCCTAACATATTAGGTTTCAGGAATTTTCTCACGTGATGCCGTGAGTCTCCCAAAGGCTCAGCGAGCTTAGTTCAGCTCTAAACAATACGTTGTACTGAATATAGCTTGATATTTACGAGCTTCAGCGTTGGTAGTTAACCAATGCATTCAGGATTTTAGATTGGAGAAGTATTTTTAGGTCAGGATATGCGTTTTAGGCCTGTATGTAGTATATGGGTTTTTATTCTTGATCACCGACCTACAGACCAAAAATATTTTCACGACTTGAAATACAAGATCAAATAGTAAAATGTCAATAAACTTCATTACCTATGATGTTATGTTATTTGTTAGATGAGAATGTCTTCTCTATTAGGTCTATTTATTATCTAAAAGAGTGCAGCCACATTTCAAAGTCAAAGTCAAATCATTTATATCATTTAGGCCTTTACAAGCACTTATGAATGTCAAAAAAAATATAACTTAAGTTGATTCTAATTGCCAACATATAAAATTTAACATGGTGAACGCCATGGGTCACAGACACAATAGAAAATCTATTGTTTGTCGCTAACTTGGCGTTCAACGTGTTAAAATAACTTAAAACTTCTTAAATAATATATGCGTACATACTGCCGTTACACGAAAATATTCAGTCAAAATATTTTCATCCACAATGGAATCCACACAGAAACTAGGTTTCATCTTCCAAAACCTCAGATAACCTAATACCTAGGCTTTCAGTTACAGCAAGAGGCAAAACTGGAACAACATCTCTACATCAGCCTTAAGAAAAGCTATAACTACCCCAGGCTTTGAAATTCTCAGAAATATTCATGAAATATTATATTTTCATGATACGTTAGTCGTTCATATGATAAATATAAATGATAAGGCCTAAAACCGGGAACAGGTATAGCGGTAAAAAACAAGTGTGTACGCATAATCCGAACAGGCATAAGTTAAGAAGGCTCATTCAATTTTTCCTTCGAAATTAAATATTAGATGTTAAATTGTAGATAATCACGTAAATTGCTACTGTAACATTGACTCATTTTCGTTTAGATTTTCGGAAAATAGGCATTATTATTATCTGTCTACTAAGATCTTAGGCTCATAGTGCTGGAAACCTGTAATCAAAGTAAGATATAAAACTGGCTAGCTCCTATAATTTCACTCGCTGGTAGCTTTCGTTGCACTGCACCATATCTCTTGCTTCTTATCGTATCGTCTTTCTTTTCTTTCTCTTCTCAATTTCCTCAGAAGAACCCAAAAATATCAAATGTTAAAACTTATTTCAAATCCGGTTGGGAAACACATAAACAAGTACATACTTTAAAATACTTAACTCCTTCTCCTTCTGCCATTACCTGCCAGGTAAAATAATTCAGAATATTCAGTGAAAGCCTGAAGCCTTCGTCTCTAGGGTGGTCTCCATGTTGTAATGATTCATGGCTCCCCTGAGCTGTACGGAAATGTTACTGCCAACATTCCGACATTAATATTTCCCTTACAATTTTAAAAAGTCACTCGATACGATTTTCTTTTATTTGAAGGTTGTGCCCTTTTTGTGACATTTCATGGTGTTTTTTATGACTGTCATTGCTAAGTTTAGTACCTAGGTGCCATGATGTTTATTAAGAAATCTGTACTAATATTATAAAGCTGAAGAGTTTGTTTGTTGGTTTGAACGCGCTAATCTCAAGAACTACTGGTCAAATTCTGTCAGTGTTAGATATCCCATTTATCGAGAAAGGCTATAGGCTACTTTTTATCCCGGTGCGCCGAGTACTTCCCACGGGACGCGGGTGAAACCGTTGGCAGCTAGCTAGTTATCATATACAGTCTTCCTGGATAAATGGGCGAACTAACAGACAAACTCTTCAGTTTTATATATTAGTATAGATTTACGAAGACAGATAAGAGAATAAACTTTAAAAAAAATATTACTCCTTAATGAATTTAACAGGGTATCAGGGCGATAAATTTTTTTATATCTCTTTTTAATTTTAAGACTGTTCCATTGTTCCACTGTTCTGATCTATTTCATTATTAAAACTGGTTAAATAACGGGTTAAATAAGTATACTAAGCTAAATAGCACGTCACCGTTGCCTCCAGGGAAAGCAACAAAGATTTTAAAGCCACCGTCTACAAGATTAAAGCAGTAAAAAGTTTATACCGTAAACGGCGTATCAATTTAACTTAGATGCTTCTACTTAGTCTTTTGAACACCTTTTTATGGAGTCACCTTGTTAAGTTAACGTGTATTAAGTTATGCTATGAAAAGTTAGTTAGTCACACAAATAAAGAGTAAAGTATCATTATTGTAGTATATTATACTAGCTTCTGCCAGCGGCTTTGCCCGCTTCCCGAGGAAACTATTTCCCGTACCCGGAATAAAAGTAGCCTATGTTGTTCTTCAGGGTCTATTCTATCTTTGTACCAAATTTCATCAAAATCGGCTCTCTAGTTTAAGCGTGAAAGCGTAACAGACAGACAGACAGACTTTCGAATTTATAATATTAGTAGGGATTATACCTGCTTTTGACTTTACTTTGGTGTTTTATACGTACTATAGTCTTAGTCCCCGCGTTCTTATATGCATACCCGAAAAAAATAGGCAAATTTTATCCAGATGCGGCAAGTACTTCCTTCGGCATGCGGGTCTTGTAGAACAGCTTGTCTATACTAATATTATAAAGAGGAAAACTTTGTTTGTTTGGTTGTAATGAATAGGCTCAAAAACTACTGGACCGATTTAAAAAATTCTTTCACCATTCGAAAGCTACATTATCCACGAGTGACATAGGCTATATTTTATCCGGGTACGGGCAGTAATTCCCACGGGATGCGAGTGAAACCGCGGGAAAACGGCTAGTATTTTATAATTAGATAGACTTAGTCTGAAATTAGTTCCGTGATGACAAAAAGATTGGAGAGAACTAAGTTTACCTAAGTAAACCAAAAAGATCTTTGCTTGCCATTAATCTGGTAATAACTCCTTTTCTACCTTATAAATCAGTCTAGCTATGTGCAGTGTAACTTGAAACCTTCTTCATAATTTACCCTCTCCGCTCCAGATGTTAAAAGGCCAATTCAAACTTTAAAACCGTATTGCAGTAAAACTTTTAAAAGTAAAAAAGAAATTTTATTAGCAGACTAGTGTAGTGGTTCATGTTGTCGCAGATATAGATAGAAGTTTCAAACTACGGTAATTTAGTTCTAGTAAAGTTATTGGTTTAGTAAAGTGCTTAGTTTTAGTTGGCTTTTTATTAGCCTATCCTACTGTAAGGTAATAGCGGGCCCAATCTTGTCTCCACACTTCCCAAACCTTCGAACGAGTCAACCAGTCTCGATATTTTAATACTTTTACAAAGAACACAATATCATAGTCAATAGGCATGACGACTAAAAAATTCTAATTAGTCCGTCTTTTAGATTATAGAAAAATATTGCATACGTATTTTTTGTATTATAATACGTATTGTTTTTCATCTACACAAATAATTACGAAGCTACAGACCGTTGAAATTGCGCGTAACGTCACGCCTTTGTACCATTTTTGCATAGGCGTGACGTCAAGGCTCCCCACTCCTGAACTTTAACACTCATTATCATTGTTATTTTTCATAGTATTTTAAAAACAAAAAATACGTGTCCAATATTTTGCAATAATCTAAATTATGGACTAAGTGGATTTGCTTATTTTTTACCCTGTCGTCATGCCTATTGTTCATTATGTAGGAACGCTTTGATCCTTTGCCTAGTTCTTTGTTCTCTAAATAGTCGCGTCGTTAGAAAATTGAGAATTTATACGTATTTTTTGTGTACGTAAAATGTAAATCCCTGAACAAAAAAAAAAACTTTTTGAACAAACACAACTACGTATAACTTTACGTGTGTGCCAGCTGGGACACTGAACAATTTTAATTGAAAAATGACACACAT
The DNA here is from genome assembly GCA_002382865.2 of Heliothis virescens. Classification (NCBI taxonomy): domain Eukaryota; kingdom Metazoa; phylum Arthropoda; class Insecta; order Lepidoptera; family Noctuidae; genus Heliothis; species Heliothis virescens. The sequence continues at coordinate 2,447,728 of NWSH02000437.1, read as the reverse complement.
ATCTTTATGTGACCACATGACACGTGGATAAAAATATTAATCAAATCCTGTGAATATTAATCCACATTCAGGTCTGATCATAAATCCCGCTATTTTATTATCATTTGACCTCCAAAACATGCGGTTTTTCATGCGAATATAGATGTTTTTATTTACAACACATTGCCGGGGGTTACGGAAATATTTATTTGGAACTTTTGTTGCAACACTAGTTATTAAGTCATAAGGAAGAACGACCTGGAGGCGATAGGTAGTTTAATGTGTTTTGGAAATACCTGGCATTTGGTATCCTTTCATTATCTTTCATATCTGGAAATATTTTCCAAAACAAAGTTTTAATGTATGAATGTTTTATTGTTTAGGTATTCGGGGTCTGTCCACTCATAACAATTTATTTAACTTGCACTTAGATGAAATTCGTGCTGCATTTCAATATAGAAATATTTCTCCACGATAAGCAGTAGTGGTTCAACTTACTCCAGTTTAAACGCCAATTTTGATTGCGGCAAAAATTGCGAAAAACAGAGTACCATTGAAATCCCGTCAGTTCTGAAGGTTTCCTGAATATTTTTAGCTTGAACAGTGCTCAACATTTGACGGTTTAAATCGCGGTATGAACATTCATTCCTGTTTTTGCTTACATAAAAAATTCTGAGCACATCTCAAATTCTTTTGAACTGATTATTGAAACTTTGAATATAAAGTAGCGGTACTTTAATGACTAGGTTTGAATACATTTATATGCTCCTGCATTCGTTTTTATTTCTCTAGAGTACGTATTCACGTAACAATCTTGTCAGGTTATTGCGGTCATGACCACACCGAAGCCTATGGTCAGAATTCTATCGAGTAGATTTTTATATATCTACCTATTTATCACCAAGACTGATTTGATGAACCTACAATATTTACCTAAATATCATGCAATATGAATAATGTTATTGGTGTAAGACGCCATTTATTTGTTTCGGAATCGTCCGGCATTGAGGTGAACCTACTGGTAAAAATAATTATAACAGTAGAAAACTTTTTACAAAAAAACAAAACCGACTTCACAAAAAAACACTGAAAGGGATAAAATA
>NWSH02000437.1:2430487-2446546 GCA_002382865.2 Heliothis virescens | reverse complement strand
AAACAAACAAACAAACAATCAAACAAACAAACTCTTCAGCTTTATAATATTAGTATAGATTAGATCCACAATGTAATTTCTAAAATAAACGATATATGGCTACTTGATTGTCTTTCATACGTGAATAGATACTGAAGCCTTTTAATTACGGTAAAATAATTAATAGTAGTAATTAAATATATAATATTAGAATTTATTCATCAAAATGCAGTTAGATTCAAGATAAACTTCGTCATAATTGAGTTTGTTTTTACAAACTTTTAGTTAATTCTATTTAATTACTCAACTACTAATTCTTTAGAATTAATACGCTTAATTGTTTCAGAAGATCTAATCAAAAGTTTTTAGTTAACAGTAATTAGAAATGTTAACATCTTAAAGTTAAATAAAGCTGCAAATATTTGAATTAAGATTGATTATAATTTAAAATAACGAAGGAACGAACGAAATGTGTTTTTATTTTTATTTTTAAAGTGTCATAGTGTCACCTTAGCCTTGTAAATAAAATAAACCTACGGAATTGTTTGAAACAGTGTAGTTCAAGTTTACTTTATTACTTTTNCATGAGATAGGGCTGTCGCTGTCGCCCACCTACAGCGTTTTAATTGCATCTGCCTACTTTGAGTTTCTATCTAGTTTTGAGATTGTAAATATATTACTTTTTATTTATTTATTAGCACAAATACTTAATAACAATATAAAATATTATTACATAATATGATTACATAAAATACTCTGTGAATAGAAAAGAATAGAAAGTGTTCAATAAAAATGCAAGTTGTTTTTTTTATTGATAGATTTAATTAAAAAAAAAACATGATAGAACATGATAGAATAGGTAGGTATTTATTTCTAGTAAAAAATCGCGCGGTTACTGATCAAAAACCAGTGCACCGTCCGTTCGTCACTACGGCACACCCGCGACTGTATCATACTAAGAACATACCAAGTTCCGAGCGCGTAGGTATAGCTCGCGCGTCGTCCGTTTATATGAAGTTAAACTACTGTATGTAATATTATTACCGTGCCTGTACTCCCCTTTCCGCTCACCTCCCCTAATTTATCAAGCCATAATGACCAACGTCCTGTTGGGAGCCCCTCCAAGTTTTTATTGCTGAATTCGAGAATTTAGGATCGTTAACGCGATACTTTAAGGACACGGCTTAATTGTAAATGTTAAACGTTCGAGTTCGTTAAAAGAAAAATTGAGTGAAAAATAATATATAGGTAGCTGAAGAGTATTTATTGTTTGTTTGATGCGCAAATCGCAGGAACTACTGGTCCCATTTGAGAAATTCTTTCCGTGTTGTATAGCCTTATCGAGGAAGGCTATAAGCTATTTTTTATCCAAATGCGTGGAGTATTTCCCACGGGCCGCGGGTGAAACCGCGGGAAACAGCTAATGAAGAATATTGGTCCTTTAGGTACATTTAGAAATTAGTCTTTTGGGACAAGCCTTTATAAAAGTAATTCCAAGTAACAAATACTTCGTACAAGCTCCAAATAAATAGGGATTCTTTTACGGGAGTAAATATTTACGTACCTACCCAAATCGCAATTAAAGTTCCACAACAATTTGGAGTTGGAATCCTTTGGCGAAGGCGAAGTTTGTGCTTCATTCAAGGACTTGCAAAGGTTTCATCAAAAACATGCGGCGCGAACAGGGGTTACTCTATTTGGTTTAAAAGTTTTGGGGGATAAAATGAGACCTTAGATTTGCTACTGGCAGATGGTTATGGAAAAATCTAGAAGTTTTTCTAGAACCTTTTGTGCCTGCTAATTAGGAGAAACTGATTTTATTGATGCAAACAACGGGAGCAGTGATTGACGACAGTAAATTTTTTGTCAAAATGTTGGTTTGCTTGTTACGGGATAAAACGGTTGGCTTAACGTAAGACGAGTATAAGTAGATTGATTTTTGGGTGAAACCACGGAAAAAGGTTGAATAAATCAAATCGATAAGTTCCGAGTCAGGTTATTTAAAGACTAGATGTCTGGTGACCTCTTTCAAAACTCTTAGCATTCGGAAATATCACGAACTATTATTTTTAGTGCAGCGCAACGGAAAACAAAATCTGTTTGTTCTTCCTTTGTTAACGCAAAGAAAGAAAGTAACGAATAGTTTACCTTTGTTAGACCTTACGTATCTTGAATATTTGATAGGAGCTGTAATATTTTTGTATATTTATGCAACAAAGGAAGGTATTGTTCGGTTGTGGCTTTCGCTGTCCTCATTGAACAGGTCAAGGGTCGATTGGAATCTCTGACTAAATAACAACGGTCTCCAACTTTGTTGCTTATTTAGCTCAAAATATTTGATGATATTATGCGTTTTTAATAAGCCACGCTGACCTTTTGACATGAAAGTTCGAGTGGTTCAAGGTTTCTTTTGTTTTTTGATAGCCGTCTAAATAAGGGTCTAGATTAGACTTTTTTGTGTTGTCGTAGCTCATATTTTGTAAGGAATTTGCTATCATTCTTCTTTCTTTTTTTGGAATTCTAATTAAGGATAGTATTCGCTTTGCGGTCTAGTGGCTTTTTAGGGTTCCGTACCCAAAGGGTAAAACGGGACCCTATTACTAAGACTACGTTGTCTGTCTGTCTCCACGCTGTATCTCATAAGCCGTGATAGTTAGAAAGCTGAAATTTTCACAAATGATGTATTACCGTTGCCGCTATAACAACAAATACTAAAAAGTAAAAAAAAATATTATGAGGGGTCCCCATAGAATAATGGTACGGAACTCTTCGTGCGCGAGTCCAACTCGCATTTGGCCGGTTTTTATCAAAACTTTATGTTCTGTGTTTTGAGACACCTGAATTTCTTACCTGAAAATACAAATATATTAAATTCCTTGTCATTCTAATTGGCGACTAAGGCCGTGTCTATCGACTGGTGGCCAAGTTTTCCTAGTATTTATTGATTTGCGAAACGTGACTCCATTAAGACAATATTCGTGCACCCTTAATGAGGTTAGTGACTTTCATTTTATAAAATTGTTTACGAAATGAATTAAGTACGGAGGCGATTCTAAAAATGTTTTGACTTGACAGAAAGGGTCAACACATTCAATAGGCCAATAAGAATGTGTATTTTTAGGGTTCCGTAGCCGAATGGCAAAAAACGGAACCCTTATAGATTCGTCATGTCTGTCTGTCTGTCTGTCTGTCTGTCTGTCTGTCTGTTGTCTCGTCTGTCGTCTCTCGTCCGATGTCACAGCAGGTTTATTCAGAAACTATTAAGACTACACCATTCAAACTCGGTAGGTAGATGTATTAATGTTAACCGCTTTACGATTCTTTATAACAAAATAATAATAATTATTAAGAAAGGGGTCCCCAATAAATTGAAACTGAAACAAAAAAAAATTTTTCGTCTAACCTACAACTTTGCTGGGGTGTCCTATAAGATAGGTCTTTAAAAATGAGGTGGTTCTAAACCATTTTTTCCTCAAAGTCAATCATTTTCAGAGTAAGACACTTTCCAAGTGCTAAAATGTTCCCCCCCCCCTGTAATTTCTAAACTACCAAAGTGAAAAATCTAAAAAAAATATATGTTATAGATCTTAATAAAAACTATCAACCAAAATTGGTTTGAACGAAATACAGTCAGTAGTTTTTGAGTTATAGCACTTTTTCAGTAACCGCAAACTATAACTTTGTTATTCATATATTTGTATGAAAAACAAAGTTATTTTTTGTAAATACGTTTATTTTTCATAGATAATGGAACGGAACCCTTCGCGTGCGAGTCCGACTCGCACTTGGCCGGTTTTTATTTTTTATTCAAGTGTGCCCGAGTATCATATTGTATGGTCCTATCTTTATTGATATAATAGAGAGCAATTTTTTTTTGTTTGTTTGCACCCTAAAGGCAGTTGCAAAGCTAGATTATCCCCTAGTAACATAGGCTATATTTTATACGGGTACGGGCACTAGGGCTCACGGGACGCGGGTGAAACCGAGGGAAAACAACTAGTAGTTTAAATGGCAAGAGTTCTAAAGTTACTACATCTTAAGCTGTCATCGGAACACTAAATATAATTTTTATAATTACGAGTAGTTATCATCTTCTAATCCTTTAAGTGACTGCAATTTAATATTAATTTATGACAGTTTCTATTCAAATAACCAACACCAAATGGTCAACATATTCTTCAAAAATCTGGTCCTAAAATATTAACATGATGACAGAAGTCGATGTAAAATGAGAACTATAATTTTCTTTGCATTGAGGGTCAAAAAAATGTTTCCTTATCGACTGTGTTGACATTTAGTCTCTGGTTTATAATATGTTAATGAATCCAACATGGCCGCGAAACGGTTGTCAACGTGCGTTTGTTTTCGAATTTATTCGCGGTAATGCTACAAGAATAGACCCTGGCTGTAAACTCGGAAAATATATCGTCGAGATACGTAAATATAATGTGAATCGTGCACCCAATTACAGGTGTGAGAAATGTATTGTGAGTTTATTTGGAGGAAATATTAACTGTGGAATGTTTTACTTTTGGCCAATATACCTGTTACAAAACATGGAAATATTTGTGGTGACATTAACTTCCGCCAGCGCTTGCCGCACCCAAATTAAAAGAAGTTGTACCTACATTACAGCCAAGTTCTGTGAAAATCTGTTCAGCAATTTGTAAGTGGAAAAGTAACATTTATACACACAAAATTTTTGTGTTATAACGTTGTTTAATCATTTGTTTTGACAAGGCTTTTTAATGAGTAATATTGAAAACAGACGCTAACATGTCAACTCTACACTCAGCTGCCTCCAGTTAGACTAGAAACCGAGCCCAAGGTATTTCAGAAAAGGCTATTCAGCTGGTGGAAAAGGATTGGGAGGGGGGTCATGTCCAGCAATGGACATTGACGTCACATGAAGGTTTGATACTCAATTACGCAGACATGGCTAAGCGGATTTAGGTAACGTTTGGGCCGCAGTGTCTAATCTGGATTAAGAAATAATACTGACACACCTCAATACAGGTACTGACTATGCTTTCGAAGTAAGCGCAAACAAAGAAGACCGGTTATGTACCGACTAGCTGCGAATTTCAGTAATCTATCCGTGAATTTTCTTACTAGAGATAGAATTTTGTCATGAACCCCGTATGGGTAATGTAAAAGTCCTATCTTTAGTAAGCAAATCAACAGATAGATGGGCTAATTAATTCCGTCACAGGACTATAAAAAGAAACAGTTTTTTTTTCCGACTGATAGTTTTTGAACCTCAAGATTCGTAGAAATGACCTCAAAAGTTACCGTCCGTAAGCAAAGCAAATTTCTAGTTTATAGGAACTAAGCATCAGGATAACTGAGCATCAATATTAAAGAAAAAAATGTTTTTTGTTTATTTAATTTGCTCTTTAAAATAATCAGTTCCAAAAATCTATGATTTCTGTCACGGTTAAAGGTGTATGCTCTTTGACATTTGACTGCTTAAAAACATATGATTAATGGCTTATAAGTTTTAGTTTAAATAAACTGATTGTATTTTGTGTGCCCTTTATAAATCATGGAATACATTCATCATTCTGCCCTTATCCCATTTCATTTTAGGTCACATTCCTTTCTGCCATACCTACATCTCTATGAAAATATCATTAGCATTTTACCTCCCATTTTGCCCTTAAGCTATGCAAAGAAAATCTTCAGTTCCTCTGTTCTTATTAATACCTTCTACAAGAACTATATGAAAAAGGTCGAAACAAAAAGTTTTTATTCAATTAACGTTGACTAAGTGTGTTAACAGCTAGTCATTAACATCCAGACATAAAACGGTTCAAATGAGTGAATCTAATTGATTCGTTTTATTTTATTTGACATTCAAAGACGTTCCTTGTTTTGATAAAACATTCTTGATTCGTGTCTTCATAAATAACACGCGATGGACATGTTAGTAGTAAATGTGGCATTGAACGGCCCAATTAAAAGAATCGATATATTCGACACAACACTTTGATAGGTATTTGATTGTTTCTTGGCTGTTTAGAAACTTTCCTTTGCCGAATCGCTAAAAGTTATAATCAAAGACAATTTGAATTCTTCTTTTGAATTTTTACGCTCCGAAGCGGACTTTTCATATTCACCTCGCATCATTTACTTTACCATATTATTAATCCGTAAACACTTACTAACTACAACTTAACTACACACTAAGCAACACAAACTATGCACTAATATTGAACACTTATTTTAACACTTATTATTTTCAATAACTGTCAACAAACTATCATACAAGTCTGAGCGCCGCGATTTTCTGTCCACATCGCGTTCCGCGCGTAAAATCAAATTTAGAACACAATACGTCACTGACAATTTTTTGTTTTTTTTTTCAACAAGCAGTGTTTATTTCATTTTTAATGTTCGGACTCTATCGTGTTTTCTTTTTTTATGTGATACGCAATGGTGCTCACGGTTCGCGGTCGTTATGCCGACTGAGGATTTTGCCGCCCGCCCGACGAATATTTTACTCCTTGGTCACTAGCGCATTATCGATGATTTCAATCTTGATAACGGAACAATGGGGTCAGGGTTCGACTTGAACCGGTGATGACGCGAAACCGTGATTTAAATTTGACGCCAAAAAACTTTTTTTGCAGAAAAAAATGACTTTCTTTCTTCTGAAGGAGTTGTGTACCTAGACATCAATTTTCTATACTACTAAAAGAAAATGTTGTCACGAAATTACTCTTATACGTGCCCCTATCAAAGGAAAATTTATTTTTAAAAGTTTATGCACGTGTTTGAAAGTTGTATTCATAAAAACGCCTCGCGTTTTATCAAATAAATGGCTTAGGCAAAACGGGGTGCAATTACAAAACGTGAGCAATTAAAATTAAAAGGTATATTTAAATAGTTTGTACAATTTATTTCTGTGAATATTCGTGCTTTTAATCATAAGAGCTCGTAATTTGAAATGTGTAAGCCACATTTACTACTTGGCAACGCAATGAAGATGTACTGGCCATTAAATTATTTTACGATAGTCTTTAGACAAAGAACAGACTACCTACTAATAGACACAAGTACTTAATATCAAACGATTGTGTCTGTCCAAATAAACAGATGAAGCTTGGCGATAGTTCGTTGGTTGCAAGCGTAACTATGCAAGTAGGCAAGGCATAGGGTCAATTCCGAAATGAAATTATGGCAAGATACAAAGCTATACATAAACCGCACAACTTGCTAGATAAATAACTAGCTAGAGAGAAGAAGGCCGAAAAGTCACATTTTCAAGTCATGTATTAATTAACTGGTACAGCTTTAAAAAAAACTGGTACAGTGAATGAAATTTTCAGAATAAATCAAAATAAGACGGGTCTTTCATAATTATGTCAGCGAATAAGTTGAGGTGAAGATATGGAAGGACAAATTTCAACCTCCATGCAACGAACTGATTAATAGACCACCGATGAAATAAAGCGTTTCAAGCGATAGAAAGCGCTTTACTCAAGCGTAAGAAATGATGTTTACATCATGAAGGAGTGCTTTCCGGAGATGCTATAAACTGTTGTCACACAACTTTGTCCTACATGCAGTTGCTATAAATTATTATCTTGAATTACGAGAGCTGCAGAATCTTTTGTTGTGCAGATTTATTATGGTTTTATTTCATGTTAGATGGAACTTTTTGTAACTTGGTCGCCTACGGCCATTCCCAATAACCTATCCATCTGTTGACTTGCTTATGACAGATAGATTTTCGGTATTAGTTCCATAGAGGTACCTAATGTTGCTTTTATCAGTACAGAGTTTAAGTTGACTAATTAAAATTGAAACAAATACACATTATATTAAAACAAGAAATAGGTAATTAAGAACAGTTTAATTTACGTATAAGCTTGTCCATTTGGTTCATAAAAAATCCTAAGGTGTGAAAACTTAATGATCTATCCATCTCCCATTCAAAATAGTCTGCTAACGTTTGTCACCATACTTTATGACGTCACGCATACGTGAATAGATGTTCAAAGAGGAAGGTGACGGAATTGGTTCGTTTTCAGGCCATTATCGAGGTCGTAACCTTGAAAGCCCGCCATGTCCTTCATATGTGACATACATCTTGACGGGACTGACGCCCTGGTATTTATGTTTACTTGTTTAATTTTGAGGATAGGTTTTGTAATTGAGGGTAAATTGTAACGTGATAATTGGGTCAATTAAGAGTTGTTACAAGTGTGTTTATATAAAAACCACCCACGAGTCCATAAGTAAGGATTCCGTACAAAAAATCACGTTTATTTTATTTATTACTAGCTTCTGCCAGCGACTTCGTTCGCGGATCATGTCGCCNACGCGATGGACATGTTAGTAGTAAATGTGGCATTGAACGGCCCAATTAAAAGAATCGATATATTCGACACAACACTTTGATAGGTATTTGATTGTTTCTTGGCTGTTTAGAAACTTTCCTTTGCCGAATCGCTAAAAGTTATAATCAAAGACAATTTGAATTCTTCTTTTGAATTTTTACGCTCCGAAGCGGACTTTTCATATTCACCTCGCATCATTTACTTTACCATATTATTAATCCGTAAACACTTACTAACTACAACTTAACTACACACTAAGCAACACAAACTATGCACTAATATTGAACACTTATTTTAACACTTATTATTTTCAATAACTGTCAACAAACTATCATACAAGTCTGAGCGCCGCGATTTTCTGTCCACATCGCGTTCCGCGCGTAAAATCAAATTTAGAACACAATACGTCACTGACAATTTTTTGTTTTTTTTTTCAACAAGCAGTGTTTATTTCATTTTTAATGTTCGGACTCTATCGTGTTTTCTTTTTTTATGTGATACGCAATGGTGCTCACGGTTCGCGGTCGTTATGCCGACTGAGGATTTTGCCGCCCGCCCGACGAATATTTTACTCCTTGGTCACTAGCGCATTATCGATGATTTCAATCTTGATAACGGAACAATGGGGTCAGGGTTCGACTTGAACCGGTGATGACGCGAAACCGTGATTTAAATTTGACGCCAAAAAACTTTTTTTGCAGAAAAAAATGACTTTCTTTCTTCTGAAGGAGTTGTGTACCTAGACATCAATTTTCTATACTACTAAAAGAAAATGTTGTCACGAAATTACTCTTATACGTGCCCCTATCAAAGGAAAATTTATTTTTAAAAGTTTATGCACGTGTTTGAAAGTTGTATTCATAAAAACGCCTCGCGTTTTATCAAATAAATGGCTTAGGCAAAACGGGGTGCAATTACAAAACGTGAGCAATTAAAATTAAAAGGTATATTTAAATAGTTTGTACAATTTATTTCTGTGAATATTCGTGCTTTTAATCATAAGAGCTCGTAATTTGAAATGTGTAAGCCACATTTACTACTTGGCAACGCAATGAAGATGTACTGGCCATTAAATTATTTTACGATAGTCTTTAGACAAAGAACAGACTACCTACTAATAGACACAAGTACTTAATATCAAACGATTGTGTCTGTCCAAATAAACAGATGAAGCTTGGCGATAGTTCGTTGGTTGCAAGCGTAACTATGCAAGTAGGCAAGGCATAGGGTCAATTCCGAAATGAAATTATGGCAAGATACAAAGCTATACATAAACCGCACAACTTGCTAGATAAATAACTAGCTAGAGAGAAGAAGGCCGAAAAGTCACATTTTCAAGTCATGTATTAATTAACTGGTACAGCTTTAAAAAAAACTGGTACAGTGAATGAAATTTTCAGAATAAATCAAAATAAGACGGGTCTTTCATAATTATGTCAGCGAATAAGTTGAGGTGAAGATATGGAAGGACAAATTTCAACCTCCATGCAACGAACTGATTAATAGACCACCGATGAAATAAAGCGTTTCAAGCGATAGAAAGCGCTTTACTCAAGCGTAAGAAATGATGTTTACATCATGAAGGAGTGCTTTCCGGAGATGCTATAAACTGTTGTCACACAACTTTGTCCTACATGCAGTTGCTATAAATTATTATCTTGAATTACGAGAGCTGCAGAATCTTTTGTTGTGCAGATTTATTATGGTTTTATTTCATGTTAGATGGAACTTTTTGTAACTTGGTCGCCTACGGCCATTCCCAATAACCTATCCATCTGTTGACTTGCTTATGACAGATAGATTTTCGGTATTAGTTCCATAGAGGTACCTAATGTTGCTTTTATCAGTACAGAGTTTAAGTTGACTAATTAAAATTGAAACAAATACACATTATATTAAAACAAGAAATAGGTAATTAAGAACAGTTTAATTTACGTATAAGCTTGTCCATTTGGTTCATAAAAAATCCTAAGGTGTGAAAACTTAATGATCTATCCATCTCCCATTCAAAATAGTCTGCTAACGTTTGTCACCATACTTTATGACGTCACGCATACGTGAATAGATGTTCAAAGAGGAAGGTGACGGAATTGGTTCGTTTTCAGGCCATTATCGAGGTCGTAACCTTGAAAGCCCGCCATGTCCTTCATATGTGACATACATCTTGACGGGACTGACGCCCTGGTATTTATGTTTACTTGTTTAATTTTGAGGATAGGTTTTGTAATTGAGGGTAAATTGTAACGTGATAATTGGGTCAATTAAGAGTTGTTACAAGTGTGTTTATATAAAAACCACCCACGAGTCCATAAGTAAGGATTCCGTACAAAAAATCACGTTTATTTTATTTATTACTAGCTTCTGCCAGCGACTTCGTTCGCGGATCATGTCGCCTATGCCAGCGACAGTGCGTTTTCCCAACATTTCCCTTCACTGCTCTGCTCCTATTGATTGTAGCGTGATGAAAAGTATACTATAACCTGCTCAGGAGTATGAATATTAATTATACCAAGTTTCGTTAAAATCCGTCCAGTAGTTTTTGTTTCTATAACGGTTATACAGACAGACGGACAGACAGACAAAAATTCTACTGATTGCATTTTTGGCATCAGTATCGACCCCTAATCACCCCCTGATAGTTATTTTGGAAATATATTTCATGTACAGAATTGACCTCTCTACAGATTTATTATAAGTATATAGATATTTAATTTTTTTGTATTTTTTGTTAAAGCAACAACAGAAATACATCATTTGTAAAAATTTCAGCTCTATAGATATCATGGCTAACGAGATACTGGTTGGCTGGCTAGCTGGTGACAGACGGATGGCGAAGTCTTAGTAATAGGGTCCCGTTTTACCCTTGGGTAAAACTTTAAAACTCTAGGCAGATAATGAAATAAAAAATCAAATGAAAGAACAAAAAAAACATTCAATTTTAGAACACGACAATCTATTAAAATGTCCATTGACAGACGTATTTTAGTACTTCCTGCTGAAACTATCGCAGGTGAACAAAATAATAGCATGTTATAATTTTGGCACGCGCGTCGACGGGTGGGCGCGGCTTGTAAATCATTTAGCTAACTGATATGCCTAACGCAACGAAGTGAAACGGACTAACCCTATGAAAGATAGTTCCGACAATATAATTAAGTATATTCTAAAACTCAAAAAGTCATGAAACTGACATAAAATTCTATTACTTGTAAGAATGGTCAATTGGTCAGAAGTGTCACACCTCACACACTGAAGGAACATTATTGGTTTTGGTCAGCAAAGTCAAAGTCATTATTTGTAAAATTATTAAGCATCTGAAACTTTGTCATTCTTTTCTGATTATCTCATAGCCTTCTCACCTCTTCATGGCCTAGTATACAACTATTAACGTTTGTTCAAGTTTACAAATAAAACAACAATAGTACTTTGCTTCATAAACAATGCCTCATTTATCTTTCTTGTTCATTTTTTTTTACTTTTAGGATCTTTCTGAAAATTTCAAATGAGACTGAATATATTCATCACTCATAGTATACTTGAAATATGTTTTATCAGACTCACTTAAAAAACATTTTCACATAATAAAAACATGTAGTATTAATATTTATTCAACGCTCCATTCTTTGCGTATGAAAAATATGAAAATTCAGGCGTTAGTATAAAGTAGCCATTAATTTGGCTAGACATTTGTCTGGAGATCAAACGATATACGATTGTTATTCTGACCCCGTTCTCTCGAAGGTATAAAGTCTGTGTTTTTATAGGTTTGTAATTAACCCTGTTTCTATGGCATACTTTGTTGACTTAGCGTCCCCTGGTCTACTTAGAAGGTTTCGTTTTCAAGGACACATTTTGTTGTTTAATGTGAGCTCCAACCAAGGCTCGTAGCTTTAAGACACATGCTGCTTGACAATCCTACATCAAAGATTCTTCAAATCAAACAGACATGTATGTGTTGCTGGGGAGTTTGTTGAGCCCCTTATTTTTGTAAGCATACGCATGTGAGAAATGGTGAAGAGCGGTCGTTTTGGGGCCCGTCTTTGTAGTTTTTGACGATCAAAAAGTGCTGATTTTTATCTCAGTTTGATTAAATTAATTTGATTTGATAGTAATCATTCATCTAGTTCATTCAGTAGTAAGATTTACGAAAAGTATGAGCCAGCAGTATAAATAAATAGCTCAGCAATAGATCATTTTACCCTGAAGCTCCACACTGCCTTATATTCAAAAACCTACATTTCTTTGCATACAATATTACGCAAATTGTATCCAAAAGCGATCACATCTATTCCTAGTACCGCCAGATAAATATCTCAAGATACTACTACTTGAGATAGTGTTATTACATGCCACACAACTGGGGAAGCCAGATAAAACTTATCCCTTCCATAATATGTGTGAACAAGGGCCCTAAAAATTCCCTTCGTAAAAACGTACATAAACAAATTGTTTACAATCCGTCTATGTATAAAAATAAGCACGCACCAAGGTTTATCGACGATTTTTCATTAAATTTTCTCTCCTATAAATAATATGTGAACGTAGGTAACTAAACCTTGGTTGTAGTTTCAAGGTAGAAATGATTAGGGTTTCAGATTCAATATTGAAAGACAGTTCTGAGACAGCGATGAGTTTTATTTGTTAGTATTAAGGAAGTCGGATGCGTTTATTGATTGATTTTACTAGTTTGTTTTGGCAACAACTCTCAAGTCGGAGTCCAATATTTTAATGTAATTAGACAGTTTCTCAAGTTCTACATAAAGGACACAGTAACTACGCCCAAAGCCGGTAAAAATACGAAACAATATATACAGTGAAATAGTTTTTATAACCACAATGAATTTTCACATCCTTGTGACTTTTCTTCTGGCTTCTGTGTACAGACGACAGCACATCAAGTTACCACAATCTGTCACATTTCTACAATAGATTTTCAACCTTATTGCAGTGGCGGTAGGTCAATGTTTGATTGGTAAAATTTGACAGATTCGTTTACGTTGGCCTGCTGTCGTCTGTACCTAAATAATAAACGTAACTGGGACTATAAAGGAATGTCAGTTAGAATAAAGCGGTAAGCATGTTGACGTAGATTTATGGTCCTGCCAACACTATGGAGAAATAAGGTCCTTTAGGAGTGCTTGGTCCTTTTATATGGAGAGAAAAAATCATTACAAAACTTCGTGAGCAAGTGGTTAAATTAGCAGAATCTCAAGAACGAGTGTGCGGTTTCAATTCCAGGTCAAGCAAGTACCAATTTATTTTTTCTGTTATATGTACTTTCTAATTATATCCAAGATACCAATCATTGAATAAAAGGTGAAAGAAAACATCTTGAGGAAACCCGTACTTAAATTGTAAAGTCTGAATTCGCCAATTCGCCTTGACCAAGCATGATGAACGCTTATTCCTTTTATGTATATTAAGAAACCCGTGCCACGCAGCGGGTTTACAGAAAGTCTGATAATGAAAAATTTGAAATATTAGCGGCCACTTTCAAAGGTTCCAGATAAAGTTTCCGATAACTATCTGACAGACACTGCTATAGAAATATTTTAAATTTTGACTACTTTGCTATCTGTCAGACAACTATCTACAACTTTATCTGAAACCAGTGAATTTGCCGCCAGGCCTACTAAACACATACACGGTCAAATTAAGAACAAATAAAGGAACATCTACCAGCATATACCTACATAACCAAATATGATGAAGGCTCGTATTAGGTAAGCCGACGTTATCAGGAATGTCACCGCTATTCAGCTGATATGCGGAAGGGACCTAACCTTCCCCAACCGGTACATTTTCTCATCTCGCTCGGGATTTTTCCGCATTACGAGGTACTTGCGTACGATAAACGACGTACGGGGAAAAATGTCCCTACGTGTGTATACGTCTGCTTAATTGTTGTGTGTTACCAGTTCTTGCCCGCGGCTTCACCCGTGTTCCGAGAGCACTACTCTCCGTACCCGGATAAAATATATCCTATGTCTACCGGGGAAAGTGTAGTTTCCCAAAAGTTGAAGAATTTTTCATATCGGTTCATTAGTGTCGGAATTTTGGGTACAGAGCAAAAAAATATGTCCTCTTTATAATATTAATTCAGATTTGCCTCCGGAGATTAAATCGATGGTACCTAATAAATGTCATTGAAAACTAAGATTATTTTGAAAAGCAAGACTGGTCTGCATACTATGGAGCCAATATTTCTGAAGAGCATTTGTAATTAATGAATAATTTACGCATTGCTTAAACAATTCGTTAACCTTGACTTTGGGCGTTTCATTTGTATTCATAAGTTTGTAATTTATTCAAAAATCTCTGCTGTCTAATGATCGTTGTTTTGAAATGAAGTGACAACTGCTAATGGCTTTGAGAATAATTGTTTTTTAGGGTTCCTCACTCAAATAGGAAAACGGAACCCATTACTAAGACTTGCTGGCTGTATCTCATCACCGGTGATTGTTAGTTAAAATACTCACAGATTTTAATGATGCCGTTTTATAGATAATAACTAAACTATTTATAAATATAGGCACAGAACCTCGTCTACGAATCCGACTCGAACTTGGCCGATTTTTATTTCACAGATTGTTTTACTGAAAGTTTAAGTGCTTAACATTTTATTGTCATTAAAAACAATTGTTACTACTTAAGTACAAAAAGTTATTTGTAAAACACCATGTTTACTGATGTATAACAGCTGATATTTTGTAAATTACTATTCATTAATATGTTAATGAATAGTTTAAGTTTTTGTATGATAAATTGTTTTTTTTTTCTGATATTAATATTCTGTTCAGTGATCAGTCAAGTTCAGTTTTGTTTAGTTACATAAAGGAAGAAAATGATGCAGATTGAAATCAGAGCTAAAAATCAGCGACAGTTACTCTTTCCATCCGTCGCGTTTTCACGCCAAAACCGCTGAACCAATTTAAATGTGAAACGTGGACAGGACTTTTCACCCCGTTGCGAAAAGTAGTTCTAACGGGAAGTAGGTAAACAACTGCTATGGTTTTTATTATGACTATCTAATATTAAATTGAGCTTGATGTTATCCGTCATTTGCAAACTTACATCTGTTAGTTAAACCTGTCCTTAAATAACATTAAAGTCATACTAGCAAATTATGTGAAACAAAGGACCACATCTCAGTATAAGTAAGCTGTAGTCTTTAGGTACAGACGACAGCAGGCCAACCTACCCGAAAATGTCTAATTACACCAATCGAACATTAACCTTCCACTATTGTGATAAGGTTGAAAATCAATTGAAGAAATTTGACAGTTTGAGGTAGGTTGCTGTGCTGGCACCTGTACTTCTCTAGGCATAATGACAAACTATTAAATCCAGGTCTTAATTGCTTTAGAGCGTGTTTCAGTATTAAATGAAACCTACGCAACTGAGGGTGCATTAACGCCATTAGATTTTAATCTTGGGACAAAAAGCATGATTAATATTACAGTTCGTTGACGTGAAAATATAGTCCTTTCACTGTTGATAAATTGCATAATAATATGTAAAAATCTGTTTAAATTTTATGTCATTTGCGATTTCTTTAGCATGTGGTTTTGGATACACCCGCATCCCGTTCCTCGATAAATGGACTATATCAAGTCTGACAGGTTTTCTCAAATTGATCCGGTAGCTCTTGAGATTAGCACGTAAAAACATAGTATATATGTTATGGTCCAAATGATAAATTGTGCCTTATACATAATGTCCGGTCATTATGAAA
>NWSH02000437.1:2396570-2430387 GCA_002382865.2 Heliothis virescens | reverse complement strand
CGACCCCGTTGTCGCTGGCATAAGCGATATGATCCGCGTACGAAGTCGCGGGCAGAAGCTAGTTTTAGATAAAGCGCCGTTGACAAAGCAAATTATATTTACTATTCATCAATAAGTATAGCTTAGCCTTTGAAAAGGCATCAATATTTTTACATTTCGGAGAAAAACCTCAACGTAATTTCATCTTTAGACGGGTACCTATCAATACAATGTCTATCAAGAGGTAAGTCATACATAATGTAATAGGTTTCTCAAAATGCGGAGGTAGTACCAGGAATCTTTATCATCACTGCTCCTCTCTAAACAAATTATATTGACAAATACATTATTTTTTTTACCCCTCTCGCTGTGGGTCAGGACAGCGTGTGTGTCAGACTTTTACTGACTAAAACCCACCGTGTTCCTTCGGGAGCCCTTTGTGTGCCAGGGCCACGGTAACTCTTTCGAACAATTCCGCAGCCCCGGCAGGCTCTGGCCCTAGTGGGCCCCGCTTTTAAAAAATACATACCTGTAGTAAGTTGTAGTCTGAAAAAGGACTACTATACGCACTATGATCAGGAACTATGAATTGACTGTCCTTAAAATTAAACATCTTCTCTAAGCTAGTAAATACTAGCCTCCGCCAGCGGTTTACCCGGTTCCCGAGGGAACTATTTTCCCGTACCCATATAAAAAGTAGCGTATATTATGTTATTGTGATAAATAAGCTATTTTACTGCCAAGTTTCATCAAAATCCGACCAGTACCTTTTGCGTGAAAGAGTAACATACATGCATTCTCACAAATTAAACACAAACACACAAACGAAAATATTAATAGGATTTAGTAATCTGTGATCTATTATAGTCTAAACTATACATGTATAAATTAGCATAACAGTTAAATTCTGTTTTTAGACAACGTAGCGTGACTTTAGCATTTAAAATATATAGTGATACTAAGCTTGTTTATTCAAACTATACATAAAGATATTTATGACTAAATGTATGTTTTGTTAGGAATATTTTAACGCATACAATGTCATGGACAGGCTCTACTTAATTAGACAGTTAGTAGGTCTACCTACGGACTCTTAGTAACAAAGCCACATTAGCCAAACTCTGGCTTTACGCCTCTTCTATATAATAACGTTATGTACTTAGTGATCCCTCAAGACCTTTAGACCCATCCATGTTTAGATAATACAATTATGAGTTCAACCTTTGTTTCTGTATTCATGCCCTTTTGTCCGCCAATAATATACGCGTAACAATATGACAAACTGTCAAGTGTCTAGCAAACAAATAAAATAATAAAACTCTCAAAAAACTTTTCTCTCTCAAAAATAAACGTCACTCATAATAAAAGATCACCTTGATCTACCGAAAATGAAGCTCAGTTCAAATCTATTTCTATTCGAATCACAACTCAAAATCAAAATCAAAATCAAAAAGCATTTATTCAAAGTAGGCTGAAAACAGCACTTTTCGAACGTCAAAATTACATAAGACAGCCCCAAAAACGCCCGCCCTTCACCACTTCCTATGTGTTTTTGCTGGGAAGAAGAAGTGGCGCAACAAACTCCCCAGCAACACAGTCATGTCTGTCTGTTAGATTTGAAGAATCTTACAACATTAAATATTTATAATAAATTTTATAAACATGTCATTAAACTATGTCAATTATAGTATAATACACAGCAAGATGCCTTCAACCACATATTGGCTAGCACGCACCCCTATATACCTATATCTATGTACTCAAGCAGTGAACTACTTAATAAAGTCTAATCAATTAATAAACTAAGCCTCCAATTGTATGGTGTTAAAGGGCGTGCCCACCTATATGGGTCAGGCTTGATTACAATATGAGCATTTCACATATCAGCCTTGTAGGTCCGCAGTACAATTTATCTTAATAAAAGGAAAAAAAATAATATTATAAAGTACATATAAAATTTATGAAAATTAAAAGAATAATGTATATAGTCAGCAACTAAAATTAATATTAGAACTTCAGAGACTAATTTCATACAAAACTTAGTCTTAACCTCTAATAAATGGTCCTTCTAGTTCCTACTGCAATTTGGTCCTTTCATACGAGAATACTTGAAATTATACATAGCTCGGAGCTGGGACAGATATTTCAAGAGCTTTTGCTGCCATTCGTCATTACATGGTGCATTTCTGATGACAGCTGCGGTTAGCCCATTCGGGGAAATCGGTAATTGGCAGCAAATCGAAGCACAATGCTACCCAGCTCCAATGGAATATTTAGTCCTTTTTAAACTTCGCGTGCGGTATACAATCATTTAAAAATACGCACTAAAGAAATTCAAGTGAAAACTTGAAAAGTGCTATAATTAATCAGGCAATTAAATATAGTGCGAATTGTATTCACTTTTCGAAACAGCCTTGTAAACTGATTTGAATAAACAACTTTGAACAACCTAGGCCGTTGCCTTCTACAATCATTTCATAACTTATATCATGTAAAATATTAAATACTGTTATTATTTCTAAAGCACTTGTATTAAGTAGCAATGCAATGCAACTGTCAGGTGCACTTATTGCGCTATTGTCCTTCATTCACCGCCGCCATCTTTGTTAGACCGCAAAGAAAGACCTGCGTTCAGATGACAGCATAACAAAAGATGAATCTATACCTATTTGTTTAATGTTTTCTTTTGTGCCTTACTGGGACGCTGTAAATTGTGGTTCATTGATGACCGTTTTCATAGAAGCATTGATATCGTTTCTAAGTGATTCTGTGGCTGGCTTTTCGAGTGGGAGCTGTCCTAAGTTTGTCAGGCAAACATCGTGGGTTGGGACGACCCTTAGATGGTATTGAACTGAATAACTGAAGATTCAATTTACTGTCATATTAATGAAGAGTATACAAATGACTGGCAGTCTCCTTTACATACTCTATAGGATCTCGAATCATTTGAATACGATTTCGAGATTAGTGAAATTATCAGAATCATTACTGAGTCCAGGTACAGACGACAGCAGGACAACCTATCCGAATCTGTCAAATTTGACCAATCGAACATTAACTTTCCACTACTGTTGTTGTGGTAGGAAGGTTGGTGTGGATTGTGGTAGGTTGATGTCTGTACTTAGCTGATAAAAAAATTATATTAATATTATAAAGCTGAAGGGTTTGCTTGTTTGAACGCGCTAATCTCAGGAACTACTGGTCCGATTTGAAAAATTCTTTCAGTGTTAGATAGAACATTTATCGATTTTTACGGGACGCGGGTGAAACCGCTGGCGGAAGCTAGTTTGCTATATTTAGAGTTAGGATTGAAATTAAACTAAGTATAATAGTAGTCTGATGCTAAGAAAACCTTTGACGGTGACTCCTTTATTGAGCTGTGTTTATCTTTTAATAGTTCTAAGCGGTTATGAAGTGTCCAAGTCACGCGCTCGCTTAACGAGATTATGTCACAATAAGATTGTTTGCTTGACTTACTCGATATTTTGCATAAACTTTCCATTTTCCAAAATATCTAGACTAATGTTATGACGCTGAAGAGTTTGTATGTCGGTATGTTTCCTTGAACGCGCGAATCTTAGGAATTACTGCTATTTTTTGAAAAAAATATTTTAGTGTTAGATTGCCCATTAATGAAGAAAGGCTACTTTTTATCCGAGTGTGCAAAATAGTTTTCTCAAGAAATTTGCTAAATCAAAGATATCGCAAACGCCTATTACAATGTTGTAACATTGTTTTTTATACAACTCGTGTTTTCCTGTTTGCGAATATAAAGACCAGATAAGATTTTATACTTTTGCTAATTCTGTCCTCGATATTTTACCTAACCTTTAAGAAAGAGTAGGTACATCATCTCCACGCCCACTTCTGCTTATTTGTTACCATTTACATAATGCTTATTCCTAGGACACGAAAACTAGTAAAGTAATAAGAATTATTGCTTCAAATAAAAAATACGTTGTTTTTCTCAGAGCAAGGACGATTCAAGCTTAACCTATATTTGTAGGTAGACTAATGTTCTCATTTCGAGAAATGCCCCGAGCGTTAAAATGGCTAATAAGCATAAAGGTCATTACATGCCTAGTAAATAAGGTAATAATAATTAAGTAATTTGTTTAAATTGGCATTAAAAGGATCAACATTTCATGGTTCATATATTATAAGGATTTCATAATACATAATAACTTCATCATCAGCCTTTTTTGTCGTCCCACTGTTGGGCACAGGACTCCTCTCTCACAGAGAAGGATTAAGCGTTAATAACCACGCTTGCTCAATGCGGGTTGGTGATTGCGGCTTTATAGTCCAGGTTTCCTCGAGATGTTTTCCTTCACCTTTAATACAATAATTTATTTTGTGTTAAATAATGTAAAGAAGAATGTAAAGAACTAGTATTTTATAGTGCAAGTTGGGATAAAATCATAGAGGGAATGATAAAACCATGAAGCTTTGAGAAAGAATTTACAACCATTCTCACCCTTTCATACCATATCTGTTTCAGGCCAAACTTGTTATTGGTCTATTTTTCCCAGTATTTTGTGAATATTTCATGAAGATGGCGGAATTTCCACAAGAATTTGTCTGTGAAATAAATTGATAACGTAACATGATTACATTTCAATACGTCGTGAGAGATGGATATACTGTCATTATCCACTTTACAGAGATTTGTGTGGCGGCTCATGACAAGCGTTTTCTAACGTCGACCTACTTTGGTTACTTACTCGTCGGTCGTACGTACGTTTTTCTATATGAAACACTTAATATAAAAAAAATCCAGACATTCTCATATTTTTAATTTATCATTTAATAGATCCTGGCCAAGTTCGGTGGCAGTAACTTGGATCTGCCTATTTAAGGCTTCGCTAATGATAAATTGGCATTAATCGTGTGAGGTATAATCGTTATGTTTGTTCAGGGAATGAGCTTATTATACGATTGCTTTAATAGCAATCGTATAAGCTAAAAACAACAAGAGCAACGCAGTCTGTTCTACATTTTTAGGACAAGAAGGTATCAAATTCCTTTACTTAAAATATGCAGATCATATTTTAAACGTGTCCTTTTCAACCTCTTTTAACATGAAAATACGAGCAAAAACAATGCGTTAGATCGAAGCTGAGACCTACATAATACCTTATGAAAGTGTACCGTCAGAGCAAGGACCGAGTCCGCACAAAGCATCGAGACGTGACTCGTGATGGGAAAACTGTTGCCTGCGTAGACCTGCGACTTTTTGTCGCAATTGTATTGTTCATAATAGTTTTTTATACAGTTTTTAACACAGTTTTCTTTATGAATTAAGTTTTTTACGAGTCTTGAGAAGGTTTTATATCGTTGTGAATGTTACGTCCGACTTAGATTGGGTGTTTCCTTGTCAACTCAAAAATAAATGCCAATATATGCCAGTGCTAATTTTTCTGAACCAAAAACCCAAGCAAGCAAATGATTTCTATAACGTACGATCTGTAAACTACAAACAATTGACTTCTTTTGGAGTAGCCTACGTAACGCGGTGGGGTGCAGCATACATCCTTCAATTCAATTCAATGCACTTCAGATCGCGTTGATGCAAAGCAGGACGCACTCTCAGTCTTATAATAACTTGGGCAGATAGTTACCCTTACATTCCCCATAAACACGACATAGTCTCTACAAAAATAATTCATTTTTTTTATTGAAATAAAGTCGTAAGTACAGCGTCCCCGCTCCACAATACGACGGCGCTCGGGTATCCTGATTGCGTACTTTAGCAACGGTATCGGCACGTATACCACCGAGGAAAACTATGACGAGCATAAACTGTGATGCGGTGTGTACGATAACTGTTTTATTTGGAATTTTGTTAAGAAATAAATGCATTTTTAAATCTCAGACTTTGTTTGGATACTTGGTTAATTAATAATGCTGTTAATTTGATTATTTTTTATACTAACTTCAATAAGCAAAAATGGGGTAAACAGTATACTTTGCATTCATTCATTTTATTTAGAATATGCTAAAATTGCTTTCACAATAGTGGCCAATTTCGCACAAAAAAGCTTCGAAGAAACCGCTAAATTCAGAAATGCATAATTATTTGGCGCTAACTTTGCCAGTTGCATCGAGGCATACCACAAAGCACACCTAAGCTTTTCCATTTAGCACACCTGTGAGTGGGATTCATCATAGAACCGTATCATATTAGTTTCATTAAGCGAATCATATAGAATTTCTAGCTTATTACCAAATATAATCTCCATCGCAAAAAAGCATAAAAATGTTGACAAGATTTCAATCTTGTAACTTTTTGGGTAATCCAAGTGAAACGATATATTCATGGTCAGCCATTTTTTCTAAGATATAATGAAATAACATAAATAACGTTAGCGACTACTGGATCGTGATATGAGTCTGTTGATGATGATTGATGGACCCCCATGGATGCTTGAATACACATGCATTTAGGAGCAATGCTTGTACAGATTTTTTACTTTTTCTTGAGTTATCCTTATAGGTACACTGAAAATATATTTTCTTTGAAACTTTTAATCAAAAGAAATTAATATTCACAGCCATAAAGAACTTCTTATCAAACTAATTATGTAACTACAATTTATTATGATACTATTGGTCTAGAATTAATTAATCTAGAAATATTTCAACATCATTGTAAAATATTACTTACAACGAAATATATATATATATAAAGAAAATACGTTCTTATAAAAATAATTATTATGTACACCAATTTACATAAAAAAACATGTTACAAAAAAAAATAAGTTTAGGTGACACAATGGGCGGTCTTATCGCTAAAAGCGATCTCTTACAGACAACCTTTAGATGGTGTTCTTAAAAGCTTGATTTCCCGCTTGGTACTTACTGTGTGGTGGTTATACCGCCACCAATCGGTCGCTTAACCTCGTCCGTCAGCAGGGTGCACCACGGACAGGTGTGGTTGGCAGAATTATGTTTATTCACCCTTTATACCTCATTAAATTATTACGAAATCAAAATCCTCATACACACATTGACACACATACCTTGCTTACATAACTATGACAGTTTAGGCCACTCACTGGGTTAAACAGTAACAACGAGAGCCAAATCACCCTCGAAACTGCATTTGGCATTTGACGTTAGACGAAACTTGATAAAATTGCTCTTCGCTGTGGCAGGTCACCAGCTTAGCGTGTCTGTTATAGCTATCTTGGCTTAGGTTACATAGTTAAGTGAGCTACACTTAACTATGACTGCAAATGTGCTTAGAGATTTTTCTTAAAATTACGTTGAGACTTCCTCCAAGGTTGCCAGCTAAGTTTGTAGTAACAATTTTTTTTTAGGTGCAATATGCTAAGTATTATTCTTTCACTATTGGACGCTGTTATCTCCAAACTACAATACATTTAGCATACCTACTCTAGGTGACCAGACCCATTGAAAAAACCCATCATTTCCAAATTCTATTCGAAAGCTTTCCCAAAATTATGAGCACAAAACATAGACTTCCAAACTTCGAAATTCAAAGTTTCACAAAATCAGTTAGTAAAGTAATAGAGTTGTTATTGTAAACACGACAGAGGTCACCGCGCCATTCGTAACAAATGGCGCCTCTCAGGAAAACAGCCGGATTTACATAAGTACCTTTGTAATGAATCCCTGAACTATTACACGGATATCAAGCCTGTCCCGATGGGAATGGCTGAGGTATTCTATTATAGGATGGTATAATGATTCGCCCACACAAGAAAGGAATTTTAAAGAGTTATTTTGGTATGCATTCTACATAAATATACTTGTATTATAAAGGTGAAGAATTTGTTTGTTACAACGTGCTAATCTCAGGAACATTGATATAATTTGAAGACACTGTTAGAAAACTCATTTATCAACTAAGACTATGGACAGCGTATTTTTTATTCAGGTACGCGAATAAATACCTACAGAGCGCGAGTGAACCGCTGGAGGAATTAAGCTAGTCCCTACTAATATTATAAATGCGAAAGTAACTCTGTTTGTCTGTCTGTTACGCTTTCACGCCTGAACCAGTGAGCCAATTTTGATGAAATTTGGTACATAGGCATTTTTATCCGGGTACGGGAAATAGTTCCCTCGGGAAGCGTGCGAAGCCGCTGGCAGAAGCTAGTTTTTCATAAATCAAAACAGCGTTTAAGATTTTTTACGTTGACGTCACATCGGATTTATGTCTTTAGACATTTTTTGTCTGAAGATCCTCCCTCAATTTTCCTCCATCATTTGTCAATGGATTTGGAATAAGACATCGGTCTTATGGTTCGCATCCTGCCTGTTGTGCTTGAAAAGCGGAAATTGTCACTTCTAGTTCTCATAATGTATTCTTTGAACATCGTACCATAGTTTGAACTGGTGAGAAATGATTATTAGCATTAGCATTAGTTTCTGCACTTACTTAACCGTCAGATACGTATATATTCAACCTTATAATTATATTTATTACTTTATTGATGATGATCTTATTATTTAATTTGACCTCCTTTCATTTTTGCGGCTAAGATTCCCATAGTCATTTGAAAAATAAAA
Organism: Heliothis virescens; assembly: GCA_002382865.2. Taxonomy (NCBI): domain Eukaryota; kingdom Metazoa; phylum Arthropoda; class Insecta; order Lepidoptera; family Noctuidae; genus Heliothis; species Heliothis virescens. Next base: position 2,421,867 of record NWSH02000437.1, on the reverse strand, counting down.
CAAAAGTTGTTCTGATTTCGGTTCGGCTAATCGGCAGCATTAATTGAAAACACAAAAAACACTTATTGGAATACTTTAGAAAAATAAAAACAGAAAACAAAAGCAACATTACATGCCAAGCTTTTATCTAAAGTGGCCGAGTATTTAACACGAGGCCTTTTCCAAACCCTTTATAAAACTGGCAATATTTTTCTTTCAGAAATAATACTTACTCTTGTACTTTTATTTATTTTTCTTTGTGACTTTATCCTGCCCTACACGTATGACTTTTAGTTGGTAATCTCTCAGCTATATTAATAAAGACTACATTTGGTGACCATCCAATTATATAGGGACTAGCTTCTGTCCGCGGTTTCGTCTGTGACTCGTGAGATGGATATCTGAATAAAAAGTAGATTCATCAATAAAAGGGCTAAGTATGTGACAACGACATTTTTTTAAAATGGATTTGTAATCCCTTAAAAAAGCGCGTAAACCAACAAACTCTTCAGCTTTATAATATAAATATAGAATAGCTGTTTTCTCGCTTACCCGCGTTCTGGGGATTTCCCACTTTACCCGGATAAAAATGTTACTCGAGGATAGTCTTGCTTCCCAACAGCTTAAGAATTCTTCAAATCGGTTCAGTAGTTTCGAACCTGTAGTTTTTGAAGTAGTTTCCTCTATATCACATTAGTATAGAATAAATGCCAAGATACAAACTCCGAAGTTCTCATACATCAAACGACATTTCTCAAATTAACCAGTGATGAGTTCCAACAAGGTTGTAATGCACGGTTACCGTAACCGTGGTAGGTTTGTCGGCAGATCAAAGGGAACCTTGATATACAGCGGCAACCTTTCTGTATACAGGGAAAATGGTTAAGTATTAAACCGCACCTTCGCGCCGCAAGCTTTATGTTGCCAAGCCTTTGTTTTTTATTAATTAAGGTTAGTTTTATTGTATTTAAAGGAAACACATAGAAATATAGTCTAATAAAAAAAACTAGTCTCAAATATAGCCTATTCTAGGCTTGTATTCAACAGATAAAACAACAACACATAAGAAGAAGTTTTCGAATTAATTAATGGTTTGATTTAATTACACGGATTTTGATGAAACTTAAATGAAATTAAACTAAACTAAATGAAATTATTTCATCTACAAAACAAATGAACTACTTTATATAGCACGCGGAGAAAACAAGTATGTAAATATGGTAAGTAATTTTACAGCTTATCACAAAATAAACTAAAATACTTATGTGAAAAGTAATCTTACCCTGCTCGTTGCTAAGGCGTTGTATACCTACATAAAATTTTCCCTAATTAAGAAAAACTCCCAAACTAACTTCCAAACGCCTTTTTATTGAAAACTTCGCTAAAAGGCCCATTTATTTCAATGCTATTTCATTATACATGCTTTTAAACGTCAACTCAATTTAATTAGCCGAAACAAAATGGCCGAAAATGGTCGGTAGTTTCAAAACTTTTCTAAAAGAAATCCTTCATGAATAGTTCCCAGGAAAATATCAAAGGATATGGGCGGACGTTAAGTTTGATTACACAACCGGACAAAAGGAATACTTGTAAATAACTTCCATTTTCCCCGTTTCGTGGAACTAAGTATGATTGAAATTGATTTTGAAGCAGTACAAGTATATTTATATTCTGCTGGCGTTCACCGCGGGTCCTTGTAGAAGAATTTTGATTATTGCCGACACTGCGTTCAATCAAACTCTGTACAAAATATAGACGGGTTATGTACCTACAGGTACTTTTATTCCTATCAATTCTTGGTATAGGTATGTCCATCCATCCATCACGGCCCTTGGGTTGTCCGTCTTCGGACGTAGGCCTCCTCCAAATGTTTATATCTCTACCTACTTGGTATACTTACTTAAGTTTATTTGATATTAATTTTATTTTTACTAGTCTGTTAAGTTGTTCGGGTAAATATGTTGGGGAGCTCAGATAGGCAGTCGCTCCATGTAAAACTGGTGCTGAGATGTATTTGGTTGGTCTAGAAGCCGGCGTCAACGTAGTTGAGAAAAGGCTAGGCAAATGATGACCCATTTTTATTTAAATTTCTAGCCTTGTGTGTGCAAAAATATTTTATGTGGGAATCCAACTTTTATTATTGCATATTTAATTCAAAATATTTTGACGCAAAACCTCAGAGAATCGAAATAAAACCGTATTTTCTCAAATCTCGACATTCAGAGTTGGTCAATTAAGAATTGACGTCATCCGAAACGAAAATAACAATGTGACAGAAATAACAATAACACGGCCACTGTAGCATTTATATTATAAGATCTGCATATCTGTAGAATTGTCGGGGAAATGCTCAAAATACATTTTCGTAATACTAGCGAAGATTATTCGTACATTTTAGTCGTAGAATTTAAATAGGTCATAGAAGATAGATGACTTCGTCGCAGTAATTTGTTTTTGTCTGAGTTATTACTGAATGTACGTATTGCTAAATAAACTCCTCCAGTCTGTCGATCGGTATATTCGCAATAAATCGGTTCTTCATGCAGTTTTCACTAATGGAATGATTGGCTAGGTTAGTTAAGGTTAGTAGCTACCAGTGCAAACCCTGGACAGATCGCTACTCTAGGGATAACTAATATGAAAATCACCCCATATTTTTTCTGTTCAATTGAATCACGTCTGAACAGCTGGGCCGATTTCGATTATTATTTTTTGTCATATGATAAATACGCGGGTGAAAGCGCGGGGAACTGCTAAGTAGTACTTTTATAAATATCTGCTTGCATCAAGGCGATGGCTTTTTCTAAAGAAAAGAAATGACCATTGATTACGACTTTTGCGTGTCGTGGTAGCCATTTCGAATCGCTAATGACATTTTGATTTTCCCGCGATAATTTTCTGACCGTGAAGCAGTAAGGCGCTAACAAAACGTGACCTTAATCTTTGGAAAAATCTACGAAAGTAAGAATTTGATAAACATGGTAATTACATTCCTTTTTAACCGACTTCCCAAAAAGGAGGAGGTTCTCAATTCGACCGTATTTTTTTATTTTTATGTATGTTAATCCATATCTCCGGCAGTTATAGACCGATTTGAGAAATTCTTTTTGTGTTTGAAAGAGTACGACGTCAGTGTGGTCCTATGGTAACGAGACCAGGATCTGATGATGGGATACTGGAGAAATTGAGAGAACTCTTCAAATTTCGTACGCTTTTTTACGTCGATGATACCATTACGGGACCGACTGTTACTGTGGGTGGGTATGGGTATTGAAGATATTATAGTTTTAGACCCGAAAACTGAAAAGCATAAAATAAAAATAACTTTTTACAAAAAAACAAAACCGACTTCGCAAAAAAACACTGAAAGGGATAAAATAAAACTTTTCACATGGCTCTAGAAGTCGGTGTCTGCAGGTCTGTTGACTGTGTTTATCTTGCCACCAACTTCTAGAGCCATGTGAAAAGTTTTATTTTATCCCTTTCAGTGTTTTTTGTGCAGTCGATTTTTTTTATTCGAATCAAATTCTAAATATATTCTTGAGTAAATAAATAAATAAAACATTCAGCCCCCCTCTTAACAAGATCCAGATAAAGTTCTAAATAGCTATCTGACAGATAAATTTATTTTAAATTTAATCAAATGTATTCTCTTTATTTTTTTCTAAATCAAGCCATAGAAATGTTTTTAATTTTGATTACTTTTCTATTGCATGATCTGTCAGATAGCAATCTAGGACTCTATCTGGAACCTGTGAAACTGACCGTAATTCTTCAAAATTTAATATGAATTCAATAAAGCAAAATTTTGAACAATAAACAAAAAACAGACTGCAATATTCAATAGAAACCTTTTAATCTATCAATAATATATTAGTAAGTATTTACAACTTACAAAATCTGTAAAAGTTATTACGATCTAAGTTATAATACGAAGCTAAAGAGATATCTATCGTTGCGTGAAATTGTTATTGCTAGTCATTTTATGCGAGTTGCGGCCGGCGACCCTTTGTCCTACGTGGGCAATAAACGCGGCTAAACGATGCGATGCGATGTTATGACACTGATATTTTTGCTGTCGAATTATTTTGCTACGTATATAACTTGTTCGGGAGTGTATAGTAGGTAGTAAGTTAGTTTAAATTTAGGAATATACTTTTTACAGGTCCTGTGATTATAAATACATCGTTTGGATAATCTTTTTATTCAGACGTATACACTTGTATACTCATATCCTGCTTTTGGGAAAATAAAAGTCGATGTATTTAGTGAAAGTTTGTCAAGAAATAACGTTATTAACAAAATAATTCAATTCAAAGTAAAAAGCGTGGGGTGCATTTTACTTCATTTTCATAACATTTCTCTTATAGCACCCCACGCTTTTTACTTTGAATTGAATTATTTTGTTAATAACTTAAATTCTATTATAATGTTTATTTGAGGTAATTAATTATAATTGATTGTCCGACCTTCTACTACTGTAATAAAAACTCTTTATCATTAAAAAATATTTTCTACTTTTTAGTTCAGTTAGCAATAAAAGCGTGTTTTTTTAGTTTTTTTAAACTATTATTTATTTTCTACTTTTTAGTTTAAGTGGAATGTTTTGCAGTTTTTTAGTTGCAGTACAACTAAAATTGAATGTGTTTTTTCTGCTTAACTTGGCGGGGGCACTGCCGTGCCCCCTGATAATGAGAAACTGTTATCAAAATATTGCATTGTCATCGGTCCTTGATACGTATGCAAAGGTCCAAGTTGATCAGACTTATAAACACCAGTGAAAATTATTAGCTCAAAGATTCCGTTACATATTCATACATACATAGATACAACCCAAGCTAATAAAAGCGTGTTAACATCGATGTATGTTAGGAAAGTTTGTCAAGAAATAACGTTTTTATTCAATACGAGCGAAAAATCTGTAATTTGTAGTTTTCAACATGATCCAATTGCTTATTCTCAATTTTTACATAGGACATTATCAAAAACAATGACCAACAAAATTCGCCGCACATACTACTTACGGACAAAAAAACTGAAAACTACACGAATAGGTACGAATGCCTAATACTCACGAATGAAGTTGTGTCGGCCGTGTCCTTGACCTCTGACCCCACTTAATGGATGGCCTAGTAGCTTGACGGAGCCATGGTAAGTAGGCCCTACGGCAGGGGTGACAAACCACTGGTGGTAAGGAGGAAGATTATTTGGTTAGGCTTTTAATTTACGCCACGCTTTTTTTAGATTAAGATGGCGTGCAAATTATTTTGCTAAAATTAGATAGGTTAAATGAAAGTTGCCGTCCGCAAGTACATAGGAATGCACAAAAGATTCGGTGGTACTATAATTAGAATTAAACCAAAATCACAATTATAAAAAGACACACTACTTGGAACAGTGGAAAACTTTGAATGTTTCATAAAAGGACCTCTTTTATATTTTCTTTTTAATATCTTGTAAATAATTCTGTATAATTTTGTTGTACATAAAGTGAATTACTCGCAATAAAACCAATAAAAAAATAAACTTTGACAGATATCATTGTAGCTACTTTCTGCAATTTGGCTCGTAATGTCAAAGGTTTGTGATCCCTGGCCTACTCGCTTGACGGAGGCGAGGTAAGTGGGCCCTACGGTAATGTCCAATGGCCTTAGGGTATCGTTATAAAAGAGATCGACTTAGCCTACGAATGACTACATGGTATAATTATTATTTGTATATCAATATTTGATGTACTTTTTCCAACTTCCTAGTCGAGTGTAGGATCATCTCTACATATTATATGTTTTAATTAAAATTCTAGATATTATAATTGCCTAGTCAAGTTTAACTACAGGTTTTCCATGATAGATTCCGTATAAAATATATTAACAAGAATTACTTTGATCCTAAAAAAACGGATAATTATTTCTCAAATACAATTTACATTTTAATAAGCGAATTGGGTTTCGAAGAAGTCTATTCAAATATATCTATTATTGTAACAAATTTTCAAGAGAACGTATCTCAAAACAGTATTTCATTAATCTAGTATTCCAAAAACAAAAATATAATAAAAAACTACTGTCTATACATATAAATCTTCCTTCACGTGTAGGTACACTTCAAAAAGTATATAATATTTAACGTTGCAAAGTTATTTGCAACGGAAAGGGCCGGTCATTTACCTCAATACTTATGCAGTTTTCTGCATCCTGTTTACAGTACAGACAGTCAATAAGTTTCCAACTACTAAGTATTTTATAGTTTATTCGAAAACATATAAACAGTAATAATACAATTTTAGTGGAGTTTGCAAACTTAACCCATGTGAAATATGGTTATGTTTGTCATAAAAATGCTGGTCTCAATTTCAGCTTTATGATATTCTGAGTAAACTTTAAAATACTTACTACAGTCTGAGTCATACAGAACCTTAGCTTCTGGGTAAATAAGAAATGTATTTGATTTACTGCGGAAATCAATATTCTGTCTATCTCCGGATTTGCTTACTAGTGATAGAATTTTGACATTAGCTCCATACAAGTAATGTCAAATTCCTATCTCTGGTAAGCAAATCCAGAGTTAGATAGGTTATTGGGAACGGCCGTTAAGCTATTACTCTTAGCGCCAGTTTCACACGTTCCAGATAAGATTTTAGATAACTATCTCACAGATACTCCCATAGTAATGTTTTTTAACTACTTTTCTATGTCAGTATATGTTGCAGCTTCCAGAAAAAGTTCTTGCTAAGTATCTGATTTAGCAAGAACTCTGAAACTGGCCATTTATATAATTGACAAGTGCCTAAAAGAAACCTGACTGCCTCGTTGGTCTAGTGGTCGCATAGCTGACTGCTGTGCACGAGGTCTCGGGTTCGATTCCCGGGACGGGCCGAAATCGCGTTGTGGGTTTTAGAAACTTCCACAAAGCAACCCGGAGTTGGAAGTTGGTGATTGATTCACCCGTGCATCGGAGAGCTCGTTAATATCGGTCCTGCGCCTGATCTCTCTCCGGTCGTGTCGGATTGCCGTCCCATCGCGTTATGAGAGTGAGGGAATAGAGAGTGCACCTGTGTCAGCGCAAATGCTTGTGCACTATAATATGTCCTGCGCAGCTGGCTGATCTACTTATATGAGAACAGCCGCCGTGGCCGATAATCGGCTAGGACGCCATCACTCGGTCAGTCTGGCGTCATTCCATTCCATCATTCTGGTCAGAATGATGGGAGAATGATCGTGTAACCGGTTGATTGACGGACTGATGGTCCATAATGTGCCGTTTTTTTCGTCCGTCATTCTGGCATCAGTCTGAGACTGAGAATGACGCCAGACTGTTAGGGTAACCCTTGTCTTAGTAATTCGAAACACAACTGCTGTCAATAATTCTGTATTTTAACCAAGCAATTAGGGATCTTGATGTACTACATTTAATAAATCTTGTAATTCAAATAAACCTCTTTCCCTAAAATGCACGAGATAAATAATTAATTAAATTTCTCATTTGTTTTCAGTTAATTTCATCATAAAGAGATGTGTAATTCAATCAGTGTCGAGCCGTGACAAGATTTCATTATTCGCAAGAAATTGCTATTTACTGTGTGGCCAAAATAAAGTTACTTTATTACATTAAATGCCTTAATGTATATGGGAAATTTCAAAAGATAATGAATTCATTAATTGTGTTATACAGTGCTAAAATGTTTAATCCTAAATGCTTAAGTAACTTTTAGATTTGATGTTAAATTTAAACATGGCAGCACACAAATTAAGTTTAAATTTATCAAAATTTTGAGTAAATTCACTAATTTGATGACTGTCAAACTTAAATACCTACTTAATTTTACAGATTTTGAGTGCCGGTTCTCCCAACAGAATTCGTGATAATGGCGTGATTTGATGGACTTTTTATAGCAAAAAAATATCGAAGAAAGTAATAAAACTAACACTCAATAATATTGTTTGAGATGGCAATTTCGTTAATGTAATAAATGTCCTGAAATTGCTGTTTTGAAATACTAAGAAAAAAATATTTTACCAAGTCAATAACTATACGGCATAACAGAATAATCTATCATGATATAGATTCAAATGCGTAAACATACTGTAGAAATAAGACAATTCTCGTATGCTGTAACACAGACATATAAACTGCCTAGTAGACAGAGTGGCGCCTTTTCTAGGCAGTAAAATGAAGGCCAAACCTACGTAAGGATTTTGTTAAGACACACCCTTATTTACATTTACCTAAATAAGTAAGTGTGTGCAACTTAAATAATAATAAAGAACATAATAAATAAATTAAATAATAAAGAACATTTTTTCTTTTTATTCTTCTCTAAATGGCGCTCTGACCGCCTTTAGTTTGGACCATGTTCTCCATACCGTTGAGACACAATTTTATATTTTTTAATGTTTTTTTTTACAGTGTAAAATATTTAAAAGTATGTATAATCTAACGCAATATTAATGAATCGATTTTTTTTATCAAAATTAAGTTCATAAGTACAGAGCAGAACAAAACAAGCCAAACAAGGTAATTGGCATGTAGATGGCGTACCTGTCGCAAACCTTTCAGAGAACTAGGCTTTATATTGTGTTACACCAAACAAAATAAGAGAAATAGTAAATTCTACTAGAACTCCCTTATCCAAGAAACAGTAAGACCCAAAAAAATCAATAAGTACATATACATATATAAAGCCTTTTCAACGCCCCAAACAATAGTAAAAATGGTAATCTATCGGCGGCACTAGGGTGTCTACAGACTAGACGTTAGGCAATAAACTCGAACAGACGTCTTGGCTTCGTCACGTCTCATAAATATTCGTCCTTGGCAAAATAGGCACAATCTCTTAACACTAGTTTATAGTGTTCCTATCTGCGAGAGATTGGTCTTTGACCGTAAATATGACGTATGTATTTGGCTTCTGATTTGATTTATTATGGCTTAAGTGAAGTTGTACCAATACTTGTAATAGGTAATATTTCCTCGTCCAATGTATTAGATGCTATGATTTATATATTAGAATAACGCGTCGAACAAAACAAATATTTGTCGTCGGTCGGTTTTTTGTTTACCAAACGTTAATATGGCTTGTCAGTCATTTACATGTTATAGCGTCTACATTTTATATTGTTTTGATAAATTCATGGAATCAACTTCCATCCATCAGTATGTACTAAGTAATTGTTTACGCATTTTTTTGTAAAAGCAAAGTTCAAAAATACACTTCGTGAGTGGTTTACAAAACACTGAAACACTCACACATACCTGCAAATAGGTAGCTTTAGAGAACTTTTCTATACTTATTCACACAAAAATCCACACATGTTTAAAAAAAATACGTTCAAATGAAGAAATATTCAATGCTCTTTAGAAAAAAAACCATGACATTCTAAATATAAAAATTTTAATTGTTTATTCGCATTCTATGTATAAAAATCTAAAGAGAAGGAAAACAGACAATGACCTCATCAGCTGACAAACGTAGGTGGTAAAATATGGCTGCCGAAGTACAGACGACAGCAGGTCAACGTATACTAATCTGTCAAATTTTACCAATCAAACATTAACCTACCTCCATTGCGATAAGGTTGAAAATCTATTGCAGAAATTTGACAGATTGTGGTAACTTGATGTGCTGTCGTCTGTACCTCTAAATAATGATTACGCGAGTACGGAAATCCGTTTTAGACGCTTCTTAACGATAATTAACGACTCCTTACTCATTAAGATTTTATTGACGTCATATATTTTACCTTTAATGACTATTAAAATAAGGTTAATTATTTTTGGAACGTTATTTGTTGCAAATTAACGGTCTGCATAATATATGAGATTACCAAATGATGTGTATATTTTTAATTTTAGCTGTAAGTACATTTTTTATGTTTTTGCATTCTCCACTGCGCTCCAAAAATACAATTCAAGTTGATGCCAAAATACCGTAAAGTGGATTGATATTCAACGTATTTTTTTCAATTTAAAGAACGACTAGAGTATGACCGTTTTTAGGGTTCCGTACCGAAAAGGGTAAAACGGAACCCTATTACTAAGACTTCGTTGTCTGTCTGTCTGTCTGTCTCCAGGCTGTATCTCATTAACCGTGATAGCTAGAATGCTGAAATTTTCACAAATGATGTACATATATCTGTTGCCGCTATAACAACAAATACTAAAAATTGAAAAAAAAATATATATATAGGCTGTTGATTTATATTAATTAATAGCAAAATTGTATACTAGTAGCGCCATCTATTAGAAATAATGTGCAACTTAAGTAACTCACACTTGACCATTGCTATTGTACTTTTTTCATAGATAATGGTACGGAACCCTTCGTGCGCGAGTCCAACTCGCTCTTGGCCGGTTTTATTGTTCTAACACCTCATTCTAACTTCAATGCTCCTATTCCAGATACCTGGACTGGATGAACCTGCTGTCCTACGACTACCACTCGGCGTTCGAGCCGGCAGTGAACCACCACGCGCCCCTGTACCCGCTTGAGGAACCCAACGAGTACAGNACCGGTTTTTATTTTATCGATGAACAATCATCAAATGACCCCTTCCACTGTGGGCTCCGACAGCGTGCGGGATTGTCAGACTTTTACTGACTAAAACCCACCGTGTTGTTTCTTGAGCCCTTTGTGTACCTGGGCCGCCGCGGTAACTATTTCCAACAATTCCGCAGCCCCTGTATCACAATCTCAGATTACTTCTAGGCTGATTCATAAATGGAATGTTTTTGTTTATATTGATTTTATTAACAGACTCTTTATTCTTTGACTAACAGTATCATCGACCACCCATTCGAAATTCAAATACTGCCCAGATTGACTTACCTCAGCCTTCATAAGGGACATATCACTTTTTACCTCGTTCACCAATATACCGCTGGCGTTCGGCCAATGAAACTACGTTAAATCCAGTGAGCAATTATTGTACAGTGAGCTTCAAAAGTAGCTTAACAAATCTAAATTTCCAAGACTGCTTATCACCGTGTCATCAATAACTTACCGGACCACTCATCTACTTTTTTTGAAGGTTAGGATGTTAGACAAATTTTCGCGTTCGTGTTGTTAAGAAATAATGATCCTAGTCTCATATTTAGCTACTTTTGCCAGATTTGCTCAGCTACTTTTGACGCTGACCGTACGACATTTATCACATATCCCTTTCACTTTCATATTGATGGACAGAGAGATAATGTATAAAATTAAATAGTGGAATGTAATAAATGTACGCACATGTGATGACTAACATACCAGATGGTTGATGTTCGCGTTTCTTGTGATACCGTGTAATAATAGCGCTTAATTTTATACAAAGGAAATGAATAATAAACAGATTTTTAAACATTCCACTTCTTTTTTGATCTAGATTTTTGGAAGAATAGCATATTATGAGCATGTGTTTTTGAATTTGGTGTTGTGATGACACCGAAGGAGTACGGTATCAAATAATTTGACCTAATAAAGTGGAAACCCTGCAACTAATTTCATAGTGAAAATCGACCAAATTAAGTCGATATTTAAGGTTCACATAATAACACAATAGACGAACATCAAATAAAGAAATATCTTCTGTATCGACTTCGGTAGATTGCCTCCTTCATAGCTACATTAACATAAATAATCAGTAAAACTACAATCCAATAGAATTTAAATATTTAACAAAACTAACACAAATAATATTATAAGCACGTGTATTCCCCAGTTTAACTGACACGACAAAGATCGCGTGTCAGTTCCGATAGACGGGCATTCATTGAGTGGCGCCCAACGTGGGACCGGCGTAGGGCTGCCGTACACGCCCAAGGCTGATAGGACATTATATATTTAAGCGAGTTCATTTTACGCAACACAAGGTCAATATACGTCTACTGTTGGTCAAAGGCACGTTTTTCAAACAGAACGCAAGACCATTGGCCACAGTTTTTTTTAAGCTGGTTATAATTGTTTTTTTTAAACCTGTGTATATCAGGTTAGAAATTCAATAAAGGTCGTACCTACTAGTTATTATAAGTTTGAAAACAGGACTAGGACAAGGTACCTAACATGTAAGCTCCGCGTTATTTAGATAGTCATCTAACGAATAATAAGACCGACTTCCAAAACAAAAATACTCGACTTACAATCCAAGTTATTATCGATATCGATAAATCTTGTACACTTACAGCTTACCGCTCTGGAAATCCTGATATTTATCAAGTTTTATGGTGTTGTTTTCTTTGTAAGAGGACAAAATTTACAATCCAATTTTCCTGATAACTGTTATTGGGCATATGTGATGGTATGTTTTTGTCTTGGTTAGAAGTTATAATAAATTTAAATCATTAACTTATCTTTGTTAAGATTGACATTATTAAAACAAAAATGGTACAATAGAATATAAATCTCACTTTCTTATGATATATATGGGCCTATAGTAACCCACTATATTACTACCTACATATATTATAAATGCGAAATTTTGTGAGTATGCATGTATATTTGTTACTCCTTTGCGCAAAAACTACATGACGGATTTTAATGAAACTTAGTCGTAATGTACCATATACATCAAAATAACAAATAGGCTCTTCATCCGGGTGCAGGAAGTAGGTCCTTCGGGAAGTGAGTGAAACCGTAGAGAGCAGCTAGTCATAAAATAAATAGGCTTATAATAAGAATAAGCTTTACCTTCTTATGCCACTCACAAACATATCTCACCGATCAGACATCATATTAGGACCTATCGACGTACGTGCCTACCTCACACACTTTGCATAAAAAATATATCGACATTCGACGGTGCCTTAAAATGATGAAGATGACGTGAATATCGCACCTCACCTTTACTTTTTTTTATCCGACAGAAGGATGATAATTTTGTTTTGGATAGCATTTTCTGGTCTTTGAATTTGTTTTTCTGGAATAGAATTACTTCAACGTTTATTTAGCGTACACTGACACGTATTAAGCTTCATTGAGCTTAAAAAGCTAGGGGAGACCTTTATGATATCATAAACTACATCATTTTAACCATTCCTTGATTAATTTTATTATTAACATCCATTAATTAATTTATTTACATTTAATTTTATTTTTCAAATACACACAAAAATATTTTTATTAATATTTTCTTTCTAAAGCCAGATTTTTTGACATTTAAAATCGACGTGTCTCTTGAACATTTCCATTTCTGTGTTACCTATTTTTAGTGTCTATTTTACACCCTCATGTCTAAAGTCTAACCCTATCTACACAACCGCATCTAATAAGTAATTCATTTAAATACATAGAGCCTATAATTGTAGATAATAGCAAATGTCACGTGTCCACTTAAAATATTTACAGAATCGATTCACAGAAACGTTCACGTGTACCGGTTTTATTTACTGGTAACTGTAGTTTGATTTAGTTATTATGTTATGAAAGGATTATAGAATTACATAACAATATAATAATAGCCTTGAAGAAATCCAAAATAATATTCTAGATAGTCAGTTATTTTAGGTCCAGAGACAAAAACATATCGTTGCTGTCACATTCATACTTAAATTATAAGATTAATTTTTCGCCAACAAATCATAGGACCACAATATACTATAAAATACTAGAAACGATTGATAACCTCAAAACAACGATAAATCAATTATATCTTAACTCACTCAAAGTAGGTTAAAATCAGGTAAACGTTCAAGATCTCGGCCAAAAAAACACGATTGCAAATTGAACCCCGTTGAAATATTTCTAAGAAGTATTTGGCAAGGTGGGGTAAATGTAAGTGATATTGCTAAACGACAGGTCGATATAACGAGGCGTCAGTCTGTGGACTCTTGGAGACTCTCCAAGAGAATCGTAAACTAGGAGACAATCTGGAGGTGGAATTTGCATGTAAACAATGAAATGTATTAAAAAAAATAATAGACTCGATATGGAGAGTTTTATACAGCATTCTTGTATTATTTTCTATATAAAATTATTATAATTTAATGAGCCAGAGCATTATCTCATTGTTCTGTTTATCGAAAATTTGATTTGATGGGTGCGGCTAGAAATAGCATTCGATAGTTTGGTTTAAACGCATTTAAAAAAGACAGTTAATCAAAACAAAGTACTCACATTTTTTAATAACTAAAAAAATAGACCGTACCTTTTTTTATTTCGAAAAAAATGTAAAACTAGTAGGTTGCCGGTAGTTGTTATTCAATACAGATTTTTGCAAGAGTATCTTTTCTCACTTGGGGTGAAACGTGAGTCCAATCATAAATGGATGTCAATTTATTATTTACCGCGTGAAAGCTGTTTTAAATTTTCCTATCTGATCTAGAAAATCAATGTTTTATGAACCCACATTTATGAAATAACTAGCTTCTGCCAGCGGTTTCACCCGCGTCCCGTGGGAGCCTATAGCCTTCCTGGATAAATGGGCTATTTAACACTGAAATAATTTTTCAAATCGGAACAGTAGTTCCTGAGATTAGCGCGTTCAAACAAACAAACAAACTCTTCAGCTTTATAATATAAAGTATAGATTTGGTTTCTAAGCACCCATAAAACTTGACAGGCATCATAATTTTATGATAGTTTGTACTTACCAGGCATCAAAATTTTAACGTAGTTTACATGAGCATTAAAATACTTTCACTATTGCATTTGGGCATATGCATTTTATTCCGCAATCAAAATTGCGAAACTAAGGCATATAAAAAATGCTTCCTGACCTACATCAACATCAGTAGAATAATTCTTACTTAATATAGCAACTCCACTCAGCATCGGAAGATAAAAATAATAAAACTGAGTAAGTTTCACAAATCCAAATGATTTAAAGAGAACAATTCATAAAACAGATTCTCTTGCCTAGTAAAGGGCTTAAGATTTCCACAGATTCAAAATCCACTTTCCACAATCATACTGCTAATGATAAAGTGGATTGTAAAGGCTTTAAAAGTAATGATACTTGTGCCAAATATCTTTTGAAGTGAAGGATAGATGAGATGTTATGAATAGTGAGCTTTATAAGCAAAAACAACAATGAGTGGGCCACGAAAGAATGGATTTAAGATTATCTGGCTCTTTTTTTTAAATGCTAGATCAGTTTTTTTTTGGATATTGGGAGAGTGGGCTTACCCGAACTAATAAGTAATGAAAGTCGTTTTTCTATGATGTTGATAATTTCTACGGACTTGCAACGGTAGTTTTAGCCCGAAAGCCGGACAGACAGACTGACTTTTGTATTTATAATATTAGTAAGAATCGTTAAAAAGCTTCAATCAACAATTTTCATCGTAAAACCATTAACGATTGACGAGGAATATGATAATTTTGTAATTTAGGCGTATCCTGACTTCGAAGTACCGAACTTCCCAGCTCCTATCGACCCCCAAATTAAATTCTATTTGCATTGTTTGCCCCTAAGATACGATTTCATTATAAGTTTCGAAGATTTAAGCGAACTTCGCTTTTTACTTTGTAACAACGTTACAGTATTGGGCAAGTAATCGCCTTCTTGTCTTTGGTAGATAAATTCTTCATTGAGTACCTACGCACTTGGAAGGAATTTAAATAAAGAACACTATTTTAAAGGCCAGTTTCAGAGCTTGCAGATAAGGTTCTAGATTGCTATCTGACCGATAATGCAATAGAAACGCAGTCAAAATTAAAAACCGGCCAAGTGCGAGTTTAACTCGCGCATGAAGGGTTCCGTGCCATCTATGAAAAATGAACGTATCTATTACCTACAACTATCCATAATCCAGACAGACAACGGAGTCTTAGTATTAGGGTCCCGTTTTACCCATTGGGTACGGAACCCTAAAAGAACCATGGCACTATCTGTCAGATAGCTATTTAGAACTTTATCTGGAACCTCTGAAGTTGGCTTGAGATTATTATTTTAAATATCACGCATTAAAGATGAACTTTAATTAGAGAAAATAAATTCAAATTACAAATGCTGCAATAAAAATTCTGCAATGTCTATTCAATATCAATGTATCAATTTGAATATAAATAATTAAGCGAGAAAGAAGAAGACAATCGATACATTTAACTTATAAGAAAAATCTAAATGTGAAATAAAACCAATTCGGTAAATAACAATAATAGTCGTTATTCAAAACAAATGGGTGCAATTGTCACGAGCAATAAAAATGGTGGCTCGAAGGGACATTTAAGCGCTGTGAATTATTAATACTTCCAATGCAATTATCTATGCTCCATTATCGGCATAAAATGAAACTTTATTTAACGACCTATAATTATTTCTTCTTTGAAAAAAATTAAGGTTGAAAGTATTTATACCGTTATCTAAGTAAACAGAATTTTCAATAGCGTGTCATCTTTATCAATTTCCGCTGAAGTTATTGAAATTTTGACCTTTTTATTTTTGCTATTGAAAATATATTTGGAAAACTGATTGTATACGAAAATTACCTTTTTGATATTTTTATGTGGAAAATCTTGTCAGTTTGATAAGAAATAGCAATGGGTGTATTATTTTTCAACCGTAATATTTTTTAAATGGTGGAAAATTGTGTTTATTTAAGCCCGCGCTTACATGTTTCTCATGTTAGTTTTTATTTTAGCCCTTTTTATTGTTTTATTTGTTATATTGATTGTATGTGTTATGTAGGTATTTAAGTATGCGTCCTCAATTACGCAATTAAATGTATTTTCTTACTTTTCTTTCTTTAAATGACATTAAAGTAAACTATCTCCATTTAAAATTGATACATCAAACATTTTATTCAATCAATATCTATATTTTTTTTGTAAATATAACTTGCGTAACCCTTTCCAAGGTAGGTTAAGGCCAGTCATGTCTTGGTAAATGTGGTTAAATATGTATATTTAACTACGCTATTATGATTGACATCAGCAAACTACTGATGGTTACCGATCGGTGCTCAGTTACTGATGCTTATTTCGGGTTTCTTTACCTTTGAATTTATTATACTCAATAATCTATACTAATATAGATTATTTTTTGTTTGTTTGATTTTACTTTAAAGGCTCGGAAAGTACAGAACCGATTTGAAAAATTATTTCACTATTCGGAAGCTAGACTGTTCCCAAGTAACATAGGTTATATTATGTCCGGATGCGCGAAGTAGTTCCTCCGGGGCGTGACTGAATCAGCTACTGAAAGATAAGATGATAAATAGGTTTGTATGTATTTAATTGTGGATAGTCACTGAAAACTTCTAACGGCCGTTCCCAATAACCTATCTATCTCTGGATTTGCTTACTAGAGATATAATTTTGACATTAGCCCCATACAAGTAATGTCAAATTCCTATCTCTAGTAAGCAAATCCAGAGATAGACAGAATATTGAACTCCGCAGTTAAACAACAGCTATCTATTACTTAGTTTTCATTATAAATTGTTAAATATTACTTAGTTATAATAGTTTGCTGTGTTATGTAACTGAGGTTGTAAATATTCACAAATTATTATTCATAACTATCGCTACCGTAGACGAGACGGTAGTCAAGAAAAGCACAAGGGCGCTACCAAGCTTTTGTCCGTTTGCTTTGTCGTATTTTTGGCATTTTTAACATATTCATAGAATAGATAGCTTTAATATTTAAAATCTCCAATTATTTAATACTAGCTTCCGCTAGCGGTTTCACCCGCTTTCCCATGGGAACTACTGCGCGCGCCCGGATAAAAAGTAGCCTATAGCCTTCCTCGATAAATGGGCTATCTATCACTGAAATATTTTTTTCCAATCGGACCAGTAGTTCCTGAGATTAGCGCGTTCAAACAAACAAACAAACTCTTCAGCTTTATATATTAGTATAGATTAAACTTCAATATTAAGATACTCATACAAGTTAAGCAATAATACCTTAATACCTTAGAGACTGGTACGTGTATAGGTAACTACACTTTCCAAGGATCCTCACCGGACATCCGATATAGCAACTGCGTCTGTGAGCGATAGACGCAATCTTCTATATTGATATACTTGTTTATTTGTAGGTATACTCTGTTATATTGAATTGAATAGGTGAGAGTTGGGTCGTTCTCTGATGTTGATCGATGATCATAGGTATGTATTGGTTGCTTAAAGCTACCCACAAAACTTAATATGCAAAGTGTATTGGATTTTAAATACAAGTGTTTTGTTTTAAAAAAAAAATAACACTTTTTAATCAAGTCAAAAAAAATAAGCGGGTTCTTTAAATATCATAGGTTGTTCTCAGCAAAAAGATTTAACAGATTGTATTTTATTCAAAATAGCTACAAATGATTCTTATTACCAAACACATCCCTATTCCCTACAATACAATTTTCAAAATCTTAATTTTTCTCTCCTTTGTTGATTTATGTACTTATTTAATTCCCACTGACATTTGTATTCATTGACCAAAAATTACATTTTGTTTTTGTATTTTCATTTATTTAACATATAATTACATTTTTAAATATTAATTTTTGACTAATTGTTATCTTTTAAAATTTTAATTGAATGTTTATTTTTGTTTAAGAGTAGTCATTAATGATAAAAACAAAATTTGCATGCCTGACGGTAGAATGTATTGGATTCTTCTTTACGTAATTAACATCATAATTTTGTACCTAAATTCTTGCAAATAAATCTCATTTCATTTCATTTCATTTCAAAACAGATATTTCCAAAAACTGGTCCACTATTTTTAGAACCATATGGTCACTCTCGCAAGGTTGTAGAACTCACAATTTTACGGTTAGTAGGACTAGTACCAAGGTCAGCCCCTCCCCTCGCCCTATTCCCAAGGTTACTCACTTAAGAACCACCCCTTAGTCCAAACTCAACTTTATCACAAACGCTCAAGGTTGAAATTTCAATGACGACAGGCTCATAGAATGGACTACTTTTGGGGGATATCTATGAGGTTGGATTTTGAACGGTATGCAGAGGACATACGGTTGAAAATTAAGTGTGAGAAGACTGAGGTTGATTACAATCAATCAAGATGATGACGTAACAAAAATAAAGTGTGTTGATGTTTTTCACCACGTTTTGTTTACAGGTACATATTTTGCATTCTTTCGAAATACCTGCTAACACTCAAATTCAACTTTAAGTTCTTCTGACTAAATACCATAGTTATTGAAACACTTTAACTTAGTATGGCTTCAGTATTCGGCCGTAACTTATATTCTTTTTTGTATCAATTTTGACCGTTTATAAATCAAAGTCAAACCGATTTTCGAGTTAAACATTAGTTGATTGATTTTAGAATAATAGGATACCTACCCGACAAAGACAGGCCAGGAAAGTTTACAACAATCATAGTCCAATTCACAAATCATCGTATAGCAATGCTACGAACCGTAGCATTCGTAGAAGGCTCTACGGCTACGGGTCTACGGCGTAGCAACACTCGTAGCAAACTTAAACCTTCACTAAAATTCCTCCGTATCGTTATAAGCTACCATAATTTTAACTACCCCCAAATAGAGCCTAATAAAACAGAACTAACTACAATGCGTATTCATACTTTTACTACTGAGGTGAAGTAATTAATAGCAGCTACACATGCGACCTGAATATTAGCATATCACGAGCAAATGTGGCCACACCCGAATTCACCAGCATTTCAAAAGATATTTTTAGAAAGATTACATTTTATAGTAATTTGTTAAAGTAAAAACGCTTTGTTTGGCTTTGTGGATTTGTTGGATAAAATATTAGGTTTTAGTGACTTTAACCAATCTGGACAATAAATTACATAGTTATTAATGAGGTGATTTTTAACTTGAAATATGTTCTAAAATATTTATTTAGTTCTACAGAAAAAATATTTATTTAGTTTAAAAACGCTCTAACAAACTTTTGTCTGTGAAATAATAACAAGAACGATTATTTTCCTTCCCACATTTGAACCTCACCCTTCAAATTACTTCAAATCACTCGGCCTCTTGTGTTTCCATGAGAAAGATAGACTACTACTTTCTAATTTACTTAAAAGATAAAGATATTTGTCAGAAGTGGAGTTCTATTTTCTGAATCCCGCTCATCTCAAGAACTAGTTCTGGTTGATTTTAAAAGATCTCTCATTGGGCAGACCATCTCAAAGAAGGCTTACAGGTTATCCGTTACAGGTTTTTTATCCGGGTGCAGGAAATAGTTCCCTCAGAACCGCTGGTGGAAGCCAGTGTCATCATCTGCCTAGCCTTTTCCCAACTATGTTGGGGTCGGCTTCCAGTCTAACCGGACGCAGCTGAGAACCAGTGTTTTACATGGAGCGACTGCCTGTCTGACCTCCGCAACCCAGTTACCTGGGCTACCCGATACCCATTTGGTGGAAGCTAGAGTATAACATAAAAATGCTTAAGACAGAGAATGCCAGTCACGTGTAGTAAATTAGCGGCATGCGTGTTTGGCTGCGCGCCAGTTCAGTTACAATACAGTGTTGCCACCTTGTAACCCGGTACTGTATGATAGGAAGATGAGGTTTGATTGGTTTGATGCTGTGACTCTGAGAAGGATACACTCGTTATATTGGCAATAGAAAACAGTGTCTGTGGAGTTTCTTGCAACCATGCAATTAGCATGATGTTTGGGGAGAGCTTTTATAAAATATGAGTTTGGGTTTAAACTTTTATGGTGATAATATGAACGATATGATGCAAATGTATGCTGAAATATGTCTCCATTTTTTCAACCTCCACTTATTTTACTTTGCGGCATTTAATTGCGGCAATTCAACTTTCCAATATCTCGACTATCAAATATTATCCCATACAATACACGACTTTTTGGCCTAAAATATTTAAGGCAAATATTGTACGGAACTCTACGGGCACGAGTCCGACTAGCACTTTGATCGTTTCTTTTTCATTTTACATCTACTCCATGAATCAGATACTATACATATGTCCATATTGTCCTTAATATGAAATAAAGCCATTCCATTTATTACAGTACACAGTTCACTCATACTCGACACCTAACCCTCGAACCCTGATCTCTGTAGTCGTAAATCGAGCACGCTATCCGCTGCGCCGTTGTCACAAGGTTGGCACGTCGCCAGCTCTCGTCGACACTGATATGCGTTCTGGTGTAACGTTAACTGTTACCACCTTATTTACTATCTATATAATCTATAGTTATATGTTCGTTTGCATTGAACGAACTAATTTCAAGATCTTCTTTGGTATATTCTAGATATCGGCCCCTCCAATGGTCCTTGTAGTTGTAAATCCCAAAGTAATTAACGCTAAAATTATTTAGATACTATAAGGCGTTTCTACCCGCACCTAGAGAGGAAACTATTACCCGCACCCGAATAAAAAGTAGCATGTAGCCTTCCTCGATAATTGAGCTATCTTACACGGAAATATTTTGTTCAATCGGTGTAACAATTGGTAAATATTCTCATGATAATGTACGTACAAACAAACTTCAATTTCATAATATTTTACTAAACTTACATTCATGTTATTCCAATTGATAGTAACAACAAAAATTACTAGGTACTAGGCCAGACTTTTTAAACCTACTTCTGATAGTATTCTACCTCAAACGGCTTACAGATACCATTCCCGATTATGCATTACATTTTTTTCGCAACTTCTAAAATCTTTCAACAATTAAAAATCCATCCATCCATTGATAAAAGTTCTTGAGAAGTTTTAATAAGATATAACATTACAGCGAGACGAGTTTGTCCTCATTAATATCAATCTCGCAATAGTTCGCACACAAATGAGGTCGTCTAATTTCCGAGCGAAACGGCGCGGCGGAGTGCTGCGAACTTCGCGCTTTTTGATGATAACTTTCGTAGGATATTTTAATAGGTGCTGTTATTGTGAAGCTTAGTAGTAATATAAATGTGAAAGTTTGTATATAAGGATAGATTTTTATTAAATTTTTCAGTAATATAACTAAAACATCAAAATAACAATTTTTTATCCGTGTTTGGGAAGTTGTTTCCTCAGAAAGCGGGTGAAACCGATGGCGGCAGCTAATGTGTTTAAGTCAATTCTGAGTTCTGATACAAGACTCCGCTTAGCTCACATTAGAGGAGTTAATGCATTAATTATTTATATATGATTTCCTTATTCAATAATAAGATTCGGCATACTACTAATAAAATAGATGCTTACGAGATGTGAATCACTACATAAATATATTTTAATTTCACACTTAACTGAACCAACTGTGTTGTTCATTTAAAAAGACTGCAATTAGCAAAACTTTTTGCATTTAAACTCTTCCAAATCTCTTATATAAACATCTAAATCTAAGCAATTAAGAGCAAAATGTTTGTACTAACATTTTAGCTCATAATCGGATCATTTGAGAACCTTTTAAAGTCCTCTAAAACTTACAACTTTTTACTTCGTAATCCTTTAGAGCTTTAGTAGAATATTAAGCTAACGAATTTTCATTGTATCTTTATTTTCAGTAAATAGACTAATGTTTAGATAGCACGAAATAAATAACAAATAAAAATTAAATCAATTTGCCCGCAACTTCAGCCTGTAGGTTCCCAAAATTACAAAATACGTAGTAATTCCTTTCCTAATCTGTGGTAATACTATCTATAAAGCTGAAGATTTTTTGTTTCTTTGCTTGAATCTGTAGTCCCAGAACTTACTGAACCAATTTGAAAAAAATATCTGTATTAGATAAATAGGCATGTAGATTATAATTGATATAACATCTTGTCTGATAGTTAGTAGGTCTTATTTATCTATAATATAGATCTAACATAAGCCTACTTAGCACTTAAACTGACATCAATAATCATAAATCCCTCGTTACATTTAGCGGTCCCTGCACTTGTGTGATAACACTAAGTACCTACAAGCTGTAATGTTAAATAATACTTACTCATTAGCTTCTGTACATAATGTACTCAACTACTCACCCACGAAAAAATAGTCACACTGATTAACGGCCGTTCCCAATAACCTATCTAACTCTGGATTTGCTTACCAGAGATAGGAATTTGACATAACTTGTATGGGGCTAATGTCAAAATTCTATCACTAGTAAGCAAATCCAGAGATAGACAGAATATTGATTTCCCCAGTTAATCATACTTCAAAGTTAATCATACTAATTTAGTTATATTAAAATCTGCACAAGACTGTAAATTATTTTATGAATAATATTCTATGCTTTATTTTCACTCCCGGTTGGCAGCGATCAGGATGAATTTTTTGATGCAATTTTTTAGTTTTAGGTAATTTTAAGAATTTAATTTTGAGTGTGTAATTAGGGGAGACCGGGGACAAACGTAACGGCGGGTCGAAAGTAACAAGCGCTCTGTAAATTTATCTAAAAAGCGAACATCGCTGTGCCCCCGTCAGACGATAGCCGGGAGCACCCCTCTTAATTTCATTCAGTCGCCGCGTGCGCCACGCGCTTTTAGGCTGTGTGACAGGACGATATGTGTTTTCACAAACCAAAAGTAAGTTTTTAGACGTTTTCTTATTTAATGTTTACGTAGCCTTAAAAGAATGCTAGGATTCTGAATTTTTCGATATCTCTTCTTGTTTAGAGTAATTATACATTGCTTAAATTCATATTTGAGTAGCACGTTCCGTTTTAAGGTTCTGTTGCACGTTTTGTCAAAAATGTGGACGGGTATGAAAGTAACATAGCCTTGTGGGTACAAAAGTAACATGTTACTTTAGGTTCTTTCATTTTAACATTTTTTTTCCAAATCTCCACTCATCTTAAAAAGTGCTCCTTTTGCGAAGTGCACCAATTAAGAAGTGCACCAGTTGCTAAGTTCACCATTTGAGCATGGTTTACAAGTTGAAAAGTGCATCAAATGCGTTAAACCCTATGCAACCTTAATGGTTAAAGCTACACAGAAATCATGTATGAAGAAAATGTTCTCCTTAAAATAATATACAAAATATCCCACGACAGCATATGTCTATCTTTTATGATTGACTCACAATAACACGTGTAATTCCCGATAGCTTAGCAGTTCTAAGCTTTCTGATTATATTTGTCTACTCTTACGTTAGTAACATTCTCAGTCATCGCTAATTAAAAAAAGTTAATATTATTAACTATTCATTAGCATATAGTATAATATTGTATTCATTAGCAACCACTATGTCTTGTTACTTTCGACCCACAACGTGTTACTTTCGACCTGCCAACGTGGTCGAAAGTAACAACTGACAATTATTTTTTAAGCAGCTGTTTTTCCCATAAAACACATCACAATATAAAAAATCGAGTTACTAGTCTAAAGAACATAAACTGAATTTATATATGGGTATATTAATTTAATGACAACAGTAATACCCAGCCAGAAATGAAGGTACAAGTACAAAGTGTTACGTTCGTCCCCGGTCTCCCCTATTATAAAATGCATAAGTTCTTAGTCATCATAATGAAGCTGATTAAAGCCATGTATTCACTGGGAAACAATTGTTTATAAACACAGTTTCTGAAACATCACGCAGATGTTTACAGCAACAATGTTTCGGTAAAGCCATGTATTCACTGAGAAACAATTGTTTATAAACACTGTTTCAGAAACAAAATCTACGTGTTTCTGAAACAAATAATTTTGTTTCAGAAACATATAATTTTGTTTTTGAAAAGAGAGTTACCGAAACATTGTTGCTGTAAACATCTGCGTGATGTTTCAGAAACTGTGTTTATAAACAAATGTTTCCCAGTGAATACATGGCTTAATTATAAGCTCGTGTGTGAAGTGAAACACTCTTTGTCTTTGGTGAATATTAAAATACCTAATTGAAGTCATGGACGGAAGTAAGTACAGATGACAGCAGTCAACCTACCCGAATCTGCCAAATGTTACCAATTGAAAATTAACCTTCCACTATTGTGATAAGGTTGGAAATCTATTGCAGAAATTTAACAGTTTGTGGTAACTTAGGAAAGTATCTAAATGTATAAATAACTTAAGAGAACCCTTCTTTAAGCTTATTGAGTGCACAGACAAGTAATCACGTTGAAGCCTGTAAATACATAATGTCTTCTTCTACCAAGCATTTAATTTATGCAAAGTAATAATATATTTCTAATACGATCGGCCAATTTCACGGGTTGCAGATAAAAGTCAAAAGTAGATAAGATAGTGTCATAGAAATGTTTTTTATTTTAATCATTTTAGTTTTGATGATCTGTCAGATATCTAGAACTCTACATATATGGAAACTGTGAAACTGGCCGTAAAATCAATAATTTTGAACGTTATAGGTAATACTAGCTTCTNAGACGACAGCAGGTCAACGTATACGAATATGTCAAATTTTACCAATCAAACATTGACCTACCGCCATTGTGATAAGGTTGAAAATCTATTGCAGAAATTTGACAGATTGTGGTAACTTGATGTGCTGTTTTCTGTAC
>NWSH02000437.1:2372651-2385369 GCA_002382865.2 Heliothis virescens | reverse complement strand
GACAGACAGACAGACAGACAGACAGACAGACAGACAGACATGACGAATCTATAAGGGTTCCGTTTTTTGCCATTCGGCTACGGAACCCTAAAAAGGAAATCCCTCAGGCGATAAAAGCCCGCGTTACACCCTTAAATTATTATACTTAGTATGTTTACTTTAAACAGAAACAATTTTGGCAGAAAAACAGTATCATTCTGAGAAAATATGTTTCGCATCTATTCCAATACTTTGATCTTCCAGACAAAATGCAGGTACGCTTGTCGCTCCGACCAGATGTTAATAACGCTATAAACTTTATGACTGCATAGAGTATTTTAGAATTTTTCTTCGTGATTCTAGTATCATTATGAACCCTGGATTCTTAAATCAGAAAATTAAATTAAATTATTATTTTATGATGTGGAAAATATTACGTTCTGCAAAAAGAGTAGTTCGGTAGATATATAGCTTAATTAGAGGACATCCTTATACTGTGGCGAAGACCTATGTCCAAGGATAGACAACACAAAATAGATATTGATGAGGGAGTATTAAGAATTGAGATACCTTTTGTGGAGAACAACAAAGGATAAAATCAGACAAAAAATACTTTAGAATAATTGAAAATCAATAGGTATTCGTAACAAACGGCCACAAATAAAGAAGATATGCAAAGATATAACGATCACAATATTTGTCTCTGCGAGCCTCTCAGAAGATTGATAGCTAGTCGTTAGCTAAGGAATCCTTATTGGAATATCTGTCATTCCAAGTATACGTAAACCTGTAATCCAATTCTTAATTTACTCTGAAACTTTCACAAACAATCCAATACTTTGAAAGTAAATTACTTAGTGTATTCCATTCGATAAAGTTTTTTTCTTCTATAATTTCATTATTCGAGAAGTTTGTACAGAAAATTAATTAGAATTGAAAAGTAATTATGATTAATAGACTTCGTTATATAATTATGTAAGTAGTCACTCATAATATGGGTGAAAATAAAATCCTTGGGTTAGACAATACGTAATCATAATACGACTAAGCGCCGCGCCATAATCGGCTTAACCGCCAAGAAATACAATATGGCGAATAAATAGCAAAATCATAAAGACGATCAAATAAAAGGTTTAACAAAGCGATGACACACACAGAACAGTTCAACAAGTTTATTATCAAAGACATTAAACATATACTTTTATTATCAAGCTCAATGATTACCAAGAAATTGCAATTCAGCTTACTAATACGATTCATGGAAAATTATAGCTGTATAATCAAAGAAAATGTAGAAAGGTCGTTCAGTAAATGACTAGTTTGCTAATACTCGTAAATAATGCTTGCTTTTATGTTCCTTTGATCGTAATGATTGATTTGTTATTCAGCTACTCCAAATTGAAAAGAATACAGCTAGCTAATGACTCCTGTTTCTTTGTCAGATGTAAACAAAAAGATTGATTTATTTATCGTGCCGTCATTCCTCACTTCCAAACGTTACGTGAAAGCATATTTTTTGTTAGAATTTTGAACATAGCTACGTGTGGCCCAAATATTTTATCACCGACAACCACGTGTGTTCATATTGGACTAAGTCCAACGATAGTTATTAAATTGAAACGATGGAACATTATTATGACAGTTAACTCCAACAATAAAGCTTTAGAAATACAACAACAATTTGAACAAAACGGTTTGTTTACTCTGCTGACTTTCAAAAGTAATGTCCTCGTGAAACTTTTATCGCTTTCCCAACTCTATTCACCTCGCATTAGTTAATCCTACCATGCGACCGTTCGCGTTCGTTTTAAAGCGGAAATAAAACAAACTAAAACACGGCGAACCAAACAGACGTTTGAATATAGCCGGGTTTAATCTTGGCGTGGTACACTGAACTAATTACTGCCAGAGACTTAGCGTGAGAGCAGTGTGCACGCATACATTACACTATAGTGGGAAAGAGACGGAAGTGGGCAGTTTTCCAAGATGAATTTGATGTTTCGGAAGAACTTCAGCGGGGAGAAGACCCTCTCGTCTAGCGGGGGTGGGGGGAAGGCGCGGGGCGCGCTGGGTGCAGGGAGGAACGCGAAGCGCCGCGACCGCGAGCGATACTCCTGCATGGAGGAACACCACTACAAGACCCACATATTCTTCTCCGCGGCTCCGCGCGCCAGTGCTCAATACAACGACCTCACAGGTAAACGTACGTCATCAGCAGTGACAGTGAAACCGAAACTTGTGTTTGTGTCCTAAGTTTCTTAACAAGTTTTCAAGTTGAAGCAAAGTTGAAGTGTGATGTTCTCACAAAGGACCCGTCCCTTAAATTAGTAAAGTTCGCAATGGCCTCGTTAAATCTATTCAAAACACAGCAGACATGAAACGCCATCGGAACTATAAATACATACTTTTTGACAAGTGACGCGTGTTTAGATAGAGTTTATTAGACACGCTTGTTTGCAGCAGTTAACATGATCACGAGTGCTTTTGATATAAACAAAGTTTTGTGAAGTTTCGTGAGCTTTAGTGATACAAATGTGTTTCTCCAGTCG
This sequence comes from Heliothis virescens, assembly GCA_002382865.2. NCBI lineage: Eukaryota > Metazoa > Arthropoda > Insecta > Lepidoptera > Noctuidae > Heliothis > Heliothis virescens. The sequence goes on along the minus strand of NWSH02000437.1, from coordinate 2,382,841 downwards.
GATGGAACTGGCGTGAGGCGGTTCAAACTGGTTCATTTTTGGCGCTTAACGCAAAACATCTCGAGGTTACTTCCCGCGTAAGTGTTGGTGACACGCAGATTATACAATATTTATAATTGGCACGATTTAATTCACTATGTTTATTACTAACCTTCTGAGGGATAAATCATTTCGTTATCTGTTCGAAGATCGGCAATTAAATGTCCAAACGTAAAGGTATATTTACTTGTTTTGTGTGTAAATTATGTTTGTAAACGTTTTAATAGTACTTAGTTGTTAGAATTAGTTATGAAACGAAAATTACTATAATTAAAGCTCCTGTTAGGTAAGTGTTTGTTTACTATTGTGTAATGATGTTTGAAGAAAAATTTAAGCATGGTCGCCCATTTCCGCGATGACATTTTTTTTTTAGTCATTATTAACTTATTTGTGATGTTTATCAACAGCAAGCGAATCAGTGTTTTAACTTTAAATTTCAACGTCATCATCATCATTATCAGCCTTTTATCGTCCCACTGCTTGGCACAGGCCTCCTCTCATAAAGAGAAGGTTTGATTAATCACCATATTTGCTCATTGGGGGTTGGTGATTTAAAACTTAAATTAAATTATTCGGTTTTTATGTGTTTCCGGTTTTTATGTCATTCTGATGTAAATGTAAGGCACTTAAATAAGAAATAAGTTATTTCATAAATTCTCGTGCATTAACATGACATCAGTAGATATGAATTATAATCTTCAACATTTACTTAATACGTAAATATGCCTGTTGCCATTATTTATCGCAATCTGTTGAATAAATTAACCTCTGGACAGCAAAATCGGAACGTGATCTACGATACATTATTTAGAAAGTATCCGTTTGCCCTCAAAGTCATTAAAACTTTGATCTTCAAACTTCCGAACTTTCTTAAACAATACACGAACTTTTTGCTTTTCATATAACCACGAATACAACTTCTTTTTAAACTTGGATTTTCTCCTATCGTGTACTTTAAGGTACAGATGCCAGCAGGTCAAACTACCCGAATCTATAAAATTCTCCTAACCTAACCTTCACTATAGTGTTAAGATGAAAAGAGGGAAGAAATTTGACAGATTCAGACCTACACGTAATCTCGTTTTCTAATACCCAAACTCTGGAACTATTTTAGCTCTCTCATTAGTCGAACTTAATTTTTGTTTTAATGTTACAAATGATGCTTGAAACGGAAAAGTTTCCTCGCTGAATGAGTTAGGAGCTTTCTGTTTTCGAAACGTCGAAACTTCTTCCGAAGTCTGACAGAAAATTCATCAGAACAACACCAACAATAAATTGCAATATAGCGCATCTACAAGAAATCATTATTTTAACTACTTATTCTGCCCCATTTTCGAGAGGCGACACCGACGGCTGTCATTCTTTATGTCTTTTATACCGACTTCTTTCACTATCCCACCATAAGGAAGTACACCTCAAACTAAAACAATTATAAAAATGTTCAAAAGAGTATCCATTTATTACGTCGTCCAATTTCTTACCTAAGCTTTTGAACTTGCACCTGAATAAAACCCACCTATTACTTCTGGAGTCCTTTGCCAGGCCACGGTGGTCTTCGTGCCGAGTGAGCTGCAGGTTTAATCACCTAATAAGCTCTAGTGTCAGAGATTTTCCAAATCCGCCTAACGGCCTCTGACGTGGAATTGTAACTAGGTGCTCCCACGGTAACTCTTCTTCGAACTTCAGAATTTTCATAGGAACCTGCCATAGGCCTTTGTAAAATGACCTGTTATTTTAAATGTCCACAGAACGATGCGGGCCTGTACTGGGCGGCGGCACGGGCCCCGAGCCGGAGCCGCCGCAGCCGCTGGTGACCCGGGAGCCCTCAGTCTCCTTACTACGTTGGGACAGGGGCCCAGCGACCACGACCACGGTGCCGACGACCACGGACCGGCGCCGGACGGAACCGGTGTCGCTTGCTACGCTTCAGAAAGACTGCTTTGTTATTCCGGCGCACGCACTTGATCGGTTTTTGCCGGATGGAGTGCCGGTTAGTATTGTTTTTGTAGCTTTAACTTAAGTTCAAAGTTAAAAACACATACTAGAGAGACTTTTCGTTAGACATGCGAAATCTTTTTGGAATGGTCTAAACAAGACTCGAAGATTTCTGTTTTGTAAAATCGTGTTTTTTTTGGAAAGAAGTCGCATCTTTAGACTTTAAAAGTCTCTCTCTTGTAAAATATTCGCATTAAGACCATTTATGTAAAACGCGGAATAAATTAACAAGGCATTTGTTAAAGTCTAAATTATGCATATTTGTTGTTAAACTTTAGACTTATTATTGACAGCGAATAAAAAAACCTCAGCTGTTCCGCTATAACGTTTACAAGCTTCACAATTAATCATAATTAGCGCTGATACAGCGACCACCATTTACATAGTTGATAGCCACACTTAAGCGACCCGAGAATTAGAGATGGCCTAGACGGGAAAATATTCCAGCAAGACAATGATAAATGGTGGACAATTTTTATTATTGTCTCGAAGAACTTAAGAATTCGTGTAGACGAGCCTACTACAAATTAGCATTTAATTAAAACCAGTCTAGTTTTAAACGTTTTTGTTTTGATGCCCTTGGTCTTTGTGTAGATATGCCGTTTCAGGTCACGATCCAAGGATTATTTTCTGATTCATAAATAATTGGTCAAATCCACGCAGGTACCTACAGCTTATCAGAATCAGTACTGTCTCTTTAAGAGACATTAAACAACTTGTGTAATCTAAAACGATTTATGATAGATACGATGTTATAAATTCCATTTTCCTCAATTTCAGCTACCAGTTCCGCCTCCAACGCCAGAAAAAGGAATGACAACAAAGACTGCACAAAACTCCCTTAGCATCCTCGAAATAGCTGATCCCAAACTTTGTATATTGGCCCATCTGATGAGTCCACTGGAACCAATCGAGCCAATATTGGAATCCCCGCTTGCCAAACCTTTGATCAGACAGAAAGCAGCGGCTGGAGAACTGCTGAACGAGGTGGCACAAGCCAACACAGCAGTTGGAGGGATGTTGTTAGCGAATATGGAGAAAAACGCGGAATTCCCTTTCATATCTTACTATGTGATAAATACTACACAGACGGACCCTTTGCTTTTCTACAATAACATGAGATGTTCGTCCCTGAACAAGTTCGACCCGAAGACCATAAGGTACTCGGCAGCGCATACATTAGACTTGTACAGTGAAGTGGCGATGATCTGCAGACCGCCGTTTAATGACTTAGCTGGTGGACCTAAGAAGTCGCACACGCCTACTACTGGATTCATCATTAGTGTTTATAAGGTAAGGAATATTTGATGGAATCTGATTTAGAATTAATTCTAGCAATAAGCATAGAGACTCAGTAGCTCCGACTCCCTTAAATCTTTCATGAAATTTTTGAGTTATATAAAAAATAAGATCTTGTAAAGCCAATTAATTTTGTAAATAAGTAATCAGTACTTACACAAAGCCGTCTTCATTCACAGGTATTCGAAGGGGACGATGGCGAGCGCTTCGAGCGGAACTGGCTATACTGGACCGGCGCCAGAATGCTGTACCGTCATTTACCCCACACGGTGGGCATGAGGAAGATAGCTCTTCATAAGTCTGTAGCTGCTCACGGAGACAAGATGTATCTCTTGGTGTGCGAGTGTGCCAACTTAATGGACGACCTGTCAGGGGCTGCGATGCTGGTGACGGCCTTAAGGGCGCGCCTGTGCGGGTACACGGGGCTATACAGGCCCATACAGACGTTCTAGTAGAGGGACTGGGCCGTAGACGGCCTTGAGTGTGTTGTATTGTAATTTGGGGACATCATAGGTTAGGTGCTTAGTTTAGTTTTGTTGGGTAATGAATTTGGGTAGAAAAATAATGATTATCATTATTTCGCATTGAAATAAAATGTGGGATTTAAAGCACACACTCACATAACTTTGTCATAATGCAATGGTGAAGTGCACACTTTAATAACTCCTTTGGTGACACTGTTAGAAACACTTATGATCTATAAAAATATTCATATAAAGTAATTGAGACTATGAGGAACTGTGAAAACTTCCCAAATTCATTGCCCAAATTAAGATTGGATCTCTAATTTTAAAGTCAATCTAAAGATGTCTCGTCAAATTTGGTCACAAACAGCACACGTGAACAAACGGACCAAAGTACCTATTAATATTACATTTAAGACTATCTTAAATGGTGGACGTTTGACTGGTACAGGCGAGTTGAGCCGAAGTGTTCTTCATTTAGATTTAAGAGATTTTAATATTAATAAAACCGAGTGAATCTTTTCTGTAGACGCCATTTTTCTTAACCTTTCACTATACTTTTGATATGATGATATGATCTACTAAAAGAGAATCACTTCACGTTAACAGTCGGTTAGATAAATGATAAACTATGAAAGTGGGTACATGACTTGACAATATTTTGTTATATTTGTGTAAAGTCTTCCAAATTACGGTGTACCTACGTAATGTAAAACAGTTCGATTGATACCGAGATTAAGAGATTAAGTTCCAGTTTCATAGGTTCCAGATCTGGCAAATATTACCTTAGAAAAATAGTCAAAGTAAAAACATTTCTCTGGCATTATCTGTCAGATAGATATCTAGAACTTTATCTGGAACCTGTGAAGTTGGACTTACAGATAGAAAGCTAACGACAGCTCAAAACTCCCTTTTCTATTTTTGCCTAAAGATACAACTTATTTTTCGAGTTTTTCAATTTTTCTAACATATCTCGAGATACATATCATTACTGTCGCAAGATGTTCAATCGTGTTTATAGCCATTGCCAACTGTACTTCACTGTTTCATATTCTTATTAAATTAGAAATAATGAAATTGTGATGCTCACGTAATAAATAAATAGTTTGCCTTAATAAATAGACCTGTTGCTAATTTACTTAGAAACGCACAATAATATTAAAAATGCTAAATATTCATTACTAAAAAAATAGATACAATGATCCTGTTTAACAATTATTCGTAAAGTTGTTTTTTTTATTTCACATTTAATTCTTGAAAAATTGCTACGGTAAAAAAATAATCAGAAGCCTATTAAAAAGAGTGGCCAATTTGCGTCATAAAATAGGTACGTAGATTTATTGTTCTTAATCTTTATGAAATAACTAGATTTGTAATATCATTATAGCTTGATGCACAGACTAAGCTTAATTTAAATATGACAAATAACGATGGCGTGAACAGACAAGTATGTCAATGCATATTTTACCTAAACAATAAATCTGAAAATTTAAATGTTCTGCTATACAATTCATAAACTTCAACAGTAAATAATATTAAATAGAAAAAAAAATGGTTATTAAAAAAGAGCCTATTTCATAAGGGTTTGTCATTTACATGTAAGTGTGCTGAAAAAATATTGTACAGTCAGTAACAAAAGTCCAGTGTCACAATCAAAATTACTTACAAATACTTATAAAATTTCCTATAAGTACAAACGCCAGCACCTCAACCTACCTGAAATTTCTTCAATAGATTTTCAACCTTATCAAAACGGAAAGAAAATTTGACAGGTTCGGATAAGATGACTTGCTGACGTCTGAACAAGTTATTTTGTTCTATAATCGTGACAGTCACTGATGACAGATTTTAGTACCTTTTGTATTTTAGATTGTGATAATGAACTTTTGTAGCCGTCTGTACTTACTACAAATACTTACACAGTTGTCATCGCAATATAAAACATATTTATGTATTACCTATTATATTTACAATAATTTAAAAGACCAAAAAGCCTACCCGATATTGTGATTCATTAATTAATTAACTAGGTGAAATGCACAGAGTATAAGCATAGTTGTCGGCTTGAGAAGCATCAATAAGATTGTATTAAAATATTGTTCTAGCAAGTAAATACAATATTGTAATTAATTTATGCTTTTTAATATATTTAGAATAATAAATATTTATTTCTAATATAAAATGATAGTTAGGCATTAGATACCGAATGAAATTATGTGGAAATAATCTTATTTATTGGGCTGAAATGAATTAGGATGTGAAAAACTAAGCTGTACCTAAATAACTAATTGGTTGCAAGAAAGAAACAGTTCTAGGTATGTAATTAATCAAATTTCCATCTCAATCTTCAAAACACGCGGCTTAATCAGACTCAGCCTGCCTTTTGCCATTTTGTGACCATAATCCATGTAAGCAAAGGAAATTACATAGACCATTGCGAATAGTTTCATCTAAAGTGGATGATTTTAATTTAAACCTACTTACTTACGATACGATTCTCAATTTTGTAACTAATTTGAATTTATATTTTTGTAAAAGGAATCTGTTCTAAGTACGTACTTATTTTTTTTGCGTTTTATTTCTAGTCAATACAAGATGTTATTTTGCTATGGTGCTAAGTCTAGTCAATTTGTAGTTAGCAATAAAACAAAGCTTGCATATAAAGAATTTAAATAACACTGTAATATTAACCACTTTTTTATTTAGTAGCTAATAAGTTATATTTTTAATAAATAACGTATCTTTAAAGTTTGCCAACTTAATTATACCTACGCAAATATTTTTCAAAATAAGAGTTTAAAATTTTCGACAACACCAATTCGTTAGATGTAGGTTATCTCATCTTAGAGTATTATAGTTAGTGTAAAATGCAATTTTATAAGGCTTAATAAATTAAACTAATAATAATTGATAGGATTATTATAAGGAGTTGACATGTTCGGGTTGTGTGGTACCAAAAATCTAACTTTTGCAATTAATAAGAGTTCATAATAAATAAAAACCAATTAATAAAATTGCTATTTAAAATCTACATAGTATAATTTCAAATATGCTTACTTATTTTTGTAATACCTTTGAAAATTCTCAGTAGAAGCATTTCAAATAAAGATGGTGGACTAATATCTATCAATATGCGAAGACCATTTCTTAAATGTGTAATATACACAGATAATTCCATCGAAGGGCATTTTATTTATATTTTTACAGATACCTTCTAAACCCTACTCGCCTTTATCAATTTTAAATTATCTAGACACCATATTTTGAGAAGTTAAAGTTGACTTAACCCAATAAAAAATTGGCATCACTATTTTTAAGAACTATTTAAATTCAACTATGTTTAAAACAATTGTATTATTGTAATAAAAGCAATTTAAAATAATTAATGTTTGGCTTGAAAAGCTAGAGTGCTGGCTAAGCTCTGTAGAATGTATAGAGAATTTAATTAAATTTCAATTATTTTTATAATAAAAGTTGAAATTAAATGTTGTGTTTATATTTCCCTAATTCTATCTCCATATCTTCATACTGCTTGCAGAAACGGATAACAATTTTCTTTTGAATAATGATCTATTGAATCTTGGAATACTTGTCAGTTAAGGTACAACTTAGGATCTCTTTTGCAAAAATATACCATCTTCCTCTTCCCCTTAAATTGTAGTCAAAGACTCCTGAACTAATCACCTCAAGTCATCCTTAAAATAACCATTAAAACATCTGAGTAAACAGTCAAGTTTTATTAAACAAATTATTATGTAATACTTAATACATCCATAAAATTAAACAAACTATTCCTCTCTATAAAGAATAACTACTAAATAATGTACATACATCAATAACCTTTGTGACCGCGAAACCTTCTTCTGTTGTCCAGCTGAAACAAGACATTCAAAACTGTTAGATAGTCTGAAAATTAATTTAAAAAAATTTAAATCAAAAAGCAATTATTCAAAGTAGGCTGAAAACAGCACTTTTTGAACGTCAAAATTACATGAGACAGCCCTAAAAACGCCGCTGCACTCACAGCAAGAGAGGTCATTTGTTGATTTCCATGATGGGGAAATAAGTTGTTAATATACTGATGTAATTAAGTATCATGTTGTGTATTTTATTAATGGATAATCTTTGAACTTTTATTGAACAAAAAACCGACTTCAAAACTAAAAAGTAAAAAGTTTATTAAAATAATAGGTTTGATGTCGGTGCCTAGTTACTACGTAAGTATTATATTGACTTACTTGGCACCGACATCAAACCTATTATTTTAATAAACTTTTTATTTTTTACTTTTTAGTTTTGAAGTCGGTTTTTTTTAACGTAGTTATTTTTATTTTATACTTTTTAGTTTAGTCTTGCGTTTTTATCAGTATGTAAAATTTTACGTGGATGACTTGATAACAGGCCTCACCGGCCTGTTATCAAGTCATCCACGTAAAATTTACAGGTAATTTTTTTAGAAAAATGCTCCTAAAATGAAAACTAACGGGCCCACCTGGATAAAATTTTTATGGGACCAATTCGAAGCTATTCCGTATCAAACAAAAAAAGAATTACGTAAATCGGTTCAGAAACCTCGGAGTAATCGGTGTACATACATAAAAAAAAAAAAAAAAAAATACCGGCCGAATTGAGAACCTCCTCCTTTTTGTTGAAGTCGGTTAAAAATTAATTATAACTGATATTTGTAACAAAATATACAGAATAAAGGGCAAAAGTTTGTTGGATTACAGGGGATTATATTTAACAAGTTTATAGTGGGATCAAAGTACTGGCAAAAAATGCCAGAAGTACTGTGTAAAAGACAATATGCCTGAAAAGACGATTGAATGATGAAATAATTGCCGACAATGATTGTGTGGTATATAAACAGGAGGGTTGTGCTACACAGTGAGCAATATAGGCAGAAATTACAGTGAATACTAACAATTAGGAATTAAGATTAATTTAAAATGCTTTTAACATTGAAAATATTTTAGCATGAGTCAACTTACTAGAGATCTTTTACATTCAAAGAAGCTTTGCCTAAGCTGAGCACATTCGTCTGGAATCGCTCCATCCCTTAAACATTCCCTAGGTGTCTTCTTATCCTGGAAAGTAAGTATTTTATGGTTAGAAAGTAAACTAGTGGTTTTCGTCATAAATTTACAAAAGGTATAAAAATAAACCCAACCATTAAGCAGGAAAAACGTCTATTTATATAATAATTAACTTAACTAAATAACTTTTGGATAAATTAAGCGTAGTTTAAAAAATGTTTTGATTGGAACTAACCTTTTTGCAACAATCGCTCGCGAGTAAACACAGCTTGAGATCAGCTCTGATACCCGCGCACGGTGATTTGTCGGCTAAGCCGACTTCATCAGGTGCAAATGTAACCATTCTTATTAATTATTTCACTAATTTGTTAATAAAAGACCGATTTCCAAGTTTATCAATACCCTGTTGACATAATTCTGTCTGACTCCAAATTCAAGATGACACTGACATTTGGCCTGATTTGGCACTCTTGACAAATGTCAACGTTTTTCCATTTCCCCAAGGGTTTTTTTTTAACGTCAAGATTTTCTGTGTCGATTTATATTTATTGTCAATATTATTTTACCCATTACCACAGAGTACATTATATATACTGGTATAGAGACTACAGTCCGAAAATCGCGATGCCAGCGCCTCTAACGGTATGCGACGTTACTACGCCCTACGGCGACAGCTGAGCGGGCAGTTCAAGTTTTTTTTTAAGTTTTAATTTTCCATAGGAATTTCCATTATTTCCACTTTTGGAATCTGCTTCGGAGAAAAAAGTGGAATTCTTGTAAATAAAACAACAATTTAGCGGTTGGCTGATTTTTTATTATGCTTTCTTTTATTATAATAATTGTATGCTAACATCTTCATCATATCGTCTTCGTCCAAGTCCAACCTGGTACAAACGTGAAACAAACGTTGGGATATTGCGTAGAAACAGAGGCACTTCTTATTCCTTCACTTTCATAGCCCGATCGCGATGGGACGGCAATCCGACTCAACCGGAGAGATCAGGCGCAGGACCTCATTTACGTGCTGACAGACAGACTACTTTTTGTGAAACTTCCTAAAACCCACAAAGATTTCGACCCAACTCGAGAAAAGGCAAAGTTATCGTAAAATTCATCAAATCACAAACGGAGCACAGGAACAGCAACCACGAGAGAAACGGACGGAGTTTAAAAGAGTCTGACAGATTGACAGTCGACTCGTGTCATGCAGATTTTTATGGCGGCTAAACGTTTCAGTTCACATGTTGAAGAATACGAATTACTTAATTAATATTGCTTTAAATAAGAGAAAACATCGTTAATCACTACAACATAATTTTTTTAATAATTATTGATACTTATTAATAAGTCTTTTTTT
>NWSH02000437.1:2351637-2372626 GCA_002382865.2 Heliothis virescens | reverse complement strand
TACGGGCCAGGCAAATATAGTAATGAGTAATTGTTTCATAGTAAGCTATATAGTTTTAGTAATTTACTTTAAACATTTATAAACTATAAGGTCTGAGCTGATAAGTAAACGGAGGGGTGTGGCAGGTTCGTCATATTTACATTTGTATTTTAGGGGCGAAAATGATATTGAAGACACTGAATTGGAATGTCAAGAAGAATAATTTAAGAAATTATGTATACATTAAAATTCGAAATGCGTCTAGGTTTTTAAACGGAGTTGTGATGGTGGATTTATAAAGGTATATTAAATCATGTTATGTTACAATAAAATTAATAAGTTAGTATTATTGAATTTATATGGATTTCGGTTACTGTAAAAAATTTTTTTTTAATCTGGTTTATAATATTTAAGTATACTGTATTATGGTATAAATTTACGGTTTATTATTATTTTTGGGAGTGCAATTACTATGTGGTAAGGGTCAATTACGAAAAAGTAGATGAACCATCCAAAGGACAGTGGGCAAATAATCAACCCAACATAGTATTTAATAGACTTAAAGGGAAATATGGCTACGAATAATATAAATATTATCTCTTGCCCATATTAATTATGACTAGCTTTGCCGATGACTTCGTACGTGAAGCGCTGTGCTCTATTTTATGCGAAGGCTGGGAGAGGCGAAACAACTGGTGTCAATCTAGATCCAATAATTGAAAAGAGGATTGCAACCGTTCGAATTGTTGTAGGACATTATTCCTATATTTTTTATGGGTGTAGCCTAGATTTAAATAAATTGACAATGGAGGCTGATGCGTGGAACTGAAAGTGAAGCAAAAAAAAGCAAATAACATTTCAAAAAACGGCAAGTGTCAGTTGGTGAGTCGGGCGGAAAGGTGCCAGGAGTACAAGATCTTAGTAGTTTTCCAACTTGAGTAAGATGGCGGTACGGTATTTCAAAGATTGACATGGTTTGATAATTCATAGTTCTGCCGTTACTTGTACCGGAATCTGTTTTTTTATATTCCAATCCTCGATTGGTACAAGGATTTAGACAAAATTACCGTATGGTCAACGTTTTCTGTGAGTGTAGACTCGCGCATTACAAACATTTAGCGATGTCATTTTTATATATAAGATTGTAAGTGGGAACCTTATATATAATTTTTTAATTTTCAGTATTTGTTGTTAAGGCGGCAAATAATATTTTTGAAAATTTTCAGCTTTCCTAGCTATACGGTTTAATGAGTAACGGGGATGGAGAACAGACATTAAGAAAAGAACAACGAGTCTAGTTAATAGGATTTTGTTTTACTCTTTGGGTAGGACCTATAACGTGTTTGGAAAATGGGTAATTATCTTTTGTGGCTATTCGGTGTTCGGAGCCATTGTCAGATTTTATTTATTTGGTGTAGCTGGATTTGCATGGAGTTCACATAGTGATTTTAAGGATATTAAGTGATTTTATAGGAAGAACTGCAATGCTGAACGAACTTTGGCTAAACGGCATCCTGTAGCTAGTAGGTCGCTAATCGTAAGTACAATTTTTATGGTAGGGTACTGTATTTGAAGTTTCCGTAGTGATAAACCTTATAGTTCGTGAGTGTTCTTGGGGTGTCTGTCTTCTTCCGTTGGATTATTAGTGACCGTAAATGCTAGAAAGTCTTGTTTTAATTTGATACTTAATAGCATATTTTAGTGCCAGAGCGAGCGAAAGGTCATAATTAAACGTTTAAATTTATTTTATTGGGGCCTCGGCGCAGACGCGACACGTATAGTGGGGGTGTTGTAGTATTTTGATGTGATGGTCCGGAGTACGCTCAGCTCAAGGGTAAAAGGACTTATTGACTAAGACTCGCTTGTTCTTGTCTGTCTGTTCAGCTGTATATGGATAAGCATAGGTAATTTTCGTGATATTGTCCCTTTGTTACTTGCGATTCTTACAATTTAAATGTAATGTAAAGAAAGTTTTGATTTTGAATGTATAGTTTCGACAAGTGTTATAGTTCATAATAGAAGTTTCGGAGTTGAAAGGACATGAGAATTGTTTGTGGGATATAATAGATTTGGGACGGCATCTGTTGGTCGTTGAAGTAAGATTAGGATAGCTATTGCTAGTGCTGCGGTGGTAGCGCTCTCTAGTAATTTGATGTTATAGGGTTATGTTATACTGAAGAGTGCCATGTTTATTTTGAATTTCTCTTGTCGTCTATGATCGTTTCGCATTGCAGCCTTAGGGGTGCGGGTTGTCAATACATAATATTCGAGTTTGTTGTGGTGACTGTGTACCGGAAGAGTGCTTTGATAGTGGTAGCAGATGGACTGCGTAGGGTTTGAGTATTGCGTTTCACGCAGTCGGGGAATAAGATAAGGCTTATGGTGTCAGGTGTGACAATAGTCCTTTGTCGCGGGTAGCAGAGGTGAGTGCTAACTCGTAGGTACTTTGGGCGTAATTTCTTCTAATTCTAATTGTGGCTTAGCGTAACGCGTGCTTGATTAATAATGTGGTGGTGTTAAGGAGATAGGGGTCTTAGTAGATGGGTTCACGATGTATTAATAAGTCTCTGGTGACGGTGTACTGGTGATGGGTAGTGCTGTGGTGGGGTCATGACAGGTTGTGAACATGGACGAGATCTCGTTGTGTAATGATGTCGTGTGGTGGTGTTTTGTTGTGAGTGGATATCGTGGTGTGTGTTGTGTAGGCGTGTTGGTATGGAGGTTTGGTCAAAGGAACGTATGACCCGTTCTCCACGGTCGTTAGATAAGAGAGTTATGCCTGTTAGACAGGATTATTTGTATTTTATTTTAAGGTGGATCATATGCTGAGCTACTAGGAAGCGGGAGTAATTGTGTCGATATGAGTATAATGGTTTTTGTTTTCATGTTCAGATTAGGTAAGAATGCAAATGAAGAGCGTGAGTACTGTATGATTGCGTGTTTATAGTGATCGGTGACCTGCGAAGTTGAATGTTCTGTATGTTCCTTTGTTTTAAAATCACTCCGAAAGGCTTACTCTGTAAAAAATAACTCTGGTAAATAATCGTTACGTTTTATTTTCCAGCAAGCAAAATTAAAAGATTCTTATTTTTTCAAGCAGTCCATTACGTAGTATATTAAGTAAAATTGATTGATTCTCCAAAAAATAAGGGTTGAAAGGGGTTTTGCGAGAGACCGCGGGGCGGGTGCATCAACGCGTGTTGTCAGGTCTAGGTGTTATGGAGTGGTCCATTTTCGGCAAATGTTAATATTTCATTGTGGACAGTGAGCGGTGTGATATAAGCGCTAAGTTGATTATATGGATTATAGATAAAGTTTAAAATGTCGTGTGACTGTTAGATAAATGTTTGTTCACATTCAGATGGTTGTTCTATCCGTGATATGAGGAAATTGGCGGTTCTTTAGTTATGTAGTTTTGACTGTATATGATAATTACGCGATTACTACGTTGGCTGAACTCATGAGATGCTGTGTTTGATGTTGTAGTGGATGGATTTTGGCGGCGGATAGTTGTTTGATTGTGCAGGACTAAATAGCTGTTAGATTGTCATGAGTTTAGTTCAGTGCAAATCTGAACATACTCAATTGCTGTAAGATATTTATGTGTATAGTAGTGTTCAACCTTACTTGTGTTGACAAAAAGTGGAAGGATAGATTGTTGTGTGTTTGTGTAATTATTGAAGATTGTGAGTAAGTGGACCTGGCGTGGATTCGGGTAATGCTGTATAAATCATAATAAAATAATTCATTATAGCATAACTAATTTTAATGTATGGTTAAAGGTTATTTGTTGTATTTCTGTAAAAAGTCTATCAAGATTTTATTATAAATACCTTTTATTTTAAAGTTCCTACTAAATGGACATAGGTATCGTACTAAACCACTATATTATTTTACATTATTATAACACTATTAAGTTTAACGTTAATGTTATATTCTATTAGAATATTTTGGCCTGATCTTAGAACTACTATAAACGTTTACAACAGTAACACACGTGCCGTTTCGGAAAGGGAATTAAGATGACATTATATTCTATAGGTTATAAGTATACCTAAGAGAGGGGGTTTAATAAATCTTTTTATTAGTTCAATATTGAAATATTGGACATAATAAAAAATTACATATTAATAGTCTGCATAATAGATTTACTTTTGCAATAAGTAGAAATAATGATAAAAATGGTTCAGCAAATAGGTAATGATTCGGGCTTAAAAAAATGTGTTTTTGGGGAATGTTGAAGAATGAGATATTTTGTGTTTTTTCTAAATACAACCTTATTCGTAATTAATGAACCATGTATAAATAAGCGGAATATTCAAAAAGAATTTTTTGTTTTAGCTTTACTTGAAACACAATGTTTTCAAAGGAGTACATAAAAGACGTACTGCCCGATAGACAGGGGCAAATAAGTCCCTACAATATTGTATGAGGTTGAAATTCTAGAAGTTTCGTCACTTGCGTTAGATGTCACGTTTGCAATTTAAATTAAAATTATTATACTATATAAGAACAACGTGCAAAACGGTTTTGCGGATAGATTTATTATATATATTGAAATAAAATTTAATAGTATATAATAAATAAATAATATCCTACGGATTCTAAAGCATTTTTAACCTGTGGTGAATAGTTTACACGTTTTCGCCGTACGAAGAAAAGTAGAATATTTTATTTCAAATTAATATAAAGAAAGCACTTCTTATTCCTTCACTTTCATAGCCCGATCGCGATGGGACGGCAATCCGACTCAACCGGAGAGATCAGGCGCAGGACCTCATTTACGTGCTGACAGACAGACTACTTTTTGTGAAACTTCCTAAAACCCACAAAGATTTCGACCCAACTCGAGAAAAGGCAAAGTTATCGTAAAATTCATCAAATCACAAACGGAGCACAGGAACAGCAACCACGAGAGAAACGGACGGAGTTTAAAAGAGTCTGACAGATTGACAGTCGACTCGTGTCATGCAGATTTTTATGGCGGCTAAACGTTTCAGTTCACATGTTGAAGAATACGAATTACTTAATTAATATTGCTTTAAATAAGAGAAAACATCGTTAATCACTACAACATAATTTTTTTAATAATTATTGATACTTATTAATAAGTCTTTTTTTTAATATTAATTTATGAATTATTATTAAATATCGTACTTTTCTGCGTACGGCGAAACGTGTAACTATTCCACCACAGTTAAAAAATGCTTTAGAATCCGTAGGATATTTATTTATTTATTTATTACTATTACAATTTTTATTTCAATATATATAATAAATCTATGCCCCGCAAAACCGTTTGCACGGTTTGTCTATATATATAATAATCTTTTATTTAAATTGCAAACAGTGACATCTAACGCAAAGTGACGAACTTCTATGACATTTCAAACCTCATACAAAAAATATTGTAGGGACTGTTATGCCCCTGTTTCAAACCTCATACAAAAAATATTGTAGGGACTGTTATGCCCCTGCCCATTACTTTATTAAATAAGTAACAGACTCTTGAATATATTATATTTTGATATTTTATAATGATAAAAAAAATACGGAATGAAGTGTAGATTTTTTATATTTCTGGTTTCTGACAGTTCATTCATTGTCATTGATAAGGGCCATTATGTTATCATTATCAGCTGTGTTGTTTGATTGAGTTCAGTGCCCATTGCCCCCAGTGGAGTTATTATTTTCCATGAACTTTAAAGTTTAATAAACATGAGGAAAGTTTTCCCTGTTATCTCAAGAAAACTTTCGCACGTGTGCAGTTTGAAACCGTTCAAAGAGACGAAATGGTTGATGCCAGATGGGAATCCCACTGGAGCGTACATTTACAACTGTGTCGCAGATCAAAAAGTTCCGGTGATTTTGAATAATCCTCGCGTCGCTACCTGGTATTCTTGTGGCCCGACAGTATACGACTCTGCTCACGTAGGCCACGCAAGCTGCTATGTAAAACTAGATATTATCCAGCGAATCCTAAAATCATTTCTAAACATAAAACTTGTGACGGCTATGGGTATCACCGATATCGATGACAAAATCATCAAAAAAGGCATCGAAAGGAATACACACTATCAAAATATCGCTAAAGAATACGAACACGAGTTTTGGCTCGATATGTCTTCTCTAAACATTGAGAAACCTGTAATTATTACCAGAGTATCAGAACATATGAACTCCATCTCAAGTTTCGTGCAACAACTTATTGACAAGGACATGGCTTATGTGACTACGGACGGGTCAGTTTATTTTGACACAAACAAATATCCTGCTTATGGCAAACTGCAGAGGCCACAGACTGAAGGTGAGCCAGCTAATGAAGAAAAAAGGAATAAAACTGATTTTGCATTGTGGAAAGGTTATAAGCCTGGTGAACCTAAATGGGATGTACCTTGGGGGAAAGGCAGGCCTGGATGGCACATTGAATGTTCTGCGATGGTCAGTAAAGTGTTTGGGCCTCAAATAGATTTCCATGCAGGAGGCATTGACCTTCAGTTCCCACACCATGAGAATGAGGAAGCTCAGTCATGTGCTTATCACAACACAAAGCAGTGGGCCAACTATTGGATCCATGTTGGTCATCTACATGTGAAAGGAGACACGAAAATGTCAAAATCTTTGAAAAATACAATATCAATACCAGAAATGCTAGAATCGCATGGTGCTGATGTGTTCAGGATGGCTTGCTTGATGTCCAGTTACCGGTACCCAATGGAATACAGCCCAGAAGTTATGAAAACAGCACAAGAGGTTCTTAACAAATTTAAATTCTTCCTCCAAGATGCATTTATCCATGTCAATAACACTGCTGTGAGTAATGGAGATTATAAAGATTGGATATTGAAAGATTTACAGAAAACTGAGGCACGTAATGAAGAGGCTCTGAAATCTGATTTTAACACTGCAGCTTGTATTAATAATCTCTTGACATTAGTTAATGACGCAAACAGATTTATTAAGACAGATTCTAATGAATTCTTTCCGGTGCCTATTGTGTTAATAGCCGAGTATATAACAAGTATGTTAACAGGATTTGGCCTGAAGCTCGACTCGTCACAAGACAGCATACTATCAGACTCATTGATAGACACTCTGGTTGAATTCAGGCATACAGTGAGATTGAATGCTTTGGCGCGGAAGGATCAAGAGTTATTACAAGCTTGTGATGTTGTTAGAGATAAAATGAAGAAAATCAAAGTGCAGATTAATGATAGCCATAAGGTTTCTTCTTGGGTTTCTGCTTGATTTAAGAGCTTACTTTGGTCTTTGACTCTTAATTAATGACTTGGTATTTATATATGTGTTGTATCGGTTTTATCATTTGTCATGTGACCATATTGACAGATTATAAAACTGTCAATTAATATAATTGACCTTGATGATATTGTTATCAAGTGATTTTATTACTTAATTTTATCTTTTGTGATCAATAACTTACCAACAATATGTTTTTGTTTAAGGTATGTTTAACTGTTTGTAATATAATAAATAAAAATATATCACCAATGTTCATTCAAGTTTTTATTATCCGTAATTAACTTACATTCAAGTCCATTGACTAGACAATGCTAAGAGATTTCAGGAGTCTATAAAAGTCGTAAGAATACAAATTAAAAATAGTACTTTCTGTTATGGCAAGTTGTTTTATAATTGTTCAGGGTAACATTTTGTGTCATAGCTTGTTTTGGAATAGATAATTTTGGCGTTATTACATATTTAATGCTAATTGTTTCTCACATTCATTTAAATAGCACTTTATACATATAACCCATAGTCCTACGTTACCAGATATTTTACGCAATGAAATAATTTACTTTAATATGACAAAGCTATATATTTAATAGCTTAAACTGCTCTGTGCTCACCTAGGACAGGGTTCAAAGGTCTGCAAACAGTAATGGTGTAATTACCATCAGTCTTATAATAATTTTACATTCAATGTTATGTAAGTGTTACTTTGTTCAAAAACTGAATCCTTATCATAAATATGAGCCGTTTTTATACAAACTTTAAGTACAATTGACACAACAATGAGATATTCAACAAATTACAGGGTTTTAGTACAACTGGCTTCATTGTATTGGGTTCAGATATTTATTATGGAATGTTCATAATTGTCAGAGCAATTTCCAAGATTATTAAATAAGAGAAGGTATTTAATTCTTATTGTAAAGATTGAATTTCATAGTAAAGTTTACAGATAAGATAATAAGCTATAGGAAGCTATAGTATGGAAGACTTATAGGCTAATACATAAAAATCGGAAAATTCGATAAGAATCTAGAAATATTGCCTCAAAAAAATTCTCAACACAGATCTACTGACTAAATCCTACTTTGTCTACTTTATTATTCACTAAAAAGTATCTAATACAACAAACACAATTTCTACTTAAAAAAAAGTAAACAAAATTCAAATATCGAACCCAACACACGAAGATGGCCGCACCAAGATTTAGAAAAAGAGTTTTGTGCGCGGGCTACATTCACCTTAGGAATAAATAAACTAAACTTAATTGGGGACTGTTTGCAACGAGCCGTTCTTGTCTTGTATCATATTTTCTGCTTTATATACTTTCCAGGCTACGAGATAATCTCGCACCATTTTGAATAATGTGTAGTAGTTTATGAAGAGCAGTATGACTATTGCTAGGAAGTTGTGCCACTGGATCGAACTGAATAGTAGACATAGTTGTAGCACTATTAGTGATAGTTGTAGACACAGCGTCCCGCACAGCAGGAGCGAGGGGTTTGCGAAAACCGTCTGTGGAAAAAAAACTTAACTTTAGCTTGCAAATCGAGTGAAGACATTATGTTTTGATGTTGCAGCATAATATCGTCGCAATGACCTAGCCCAGGAATCAATCAATCATGTTAAGATGCGAAAATAACTTTATCTGTCTATTCAGCTATCATGCCAGAACTACAAAATTTATTGTAGAGCCTAGAGAAGAGAAGAGAAGAAAGAAGAAGAGAAGAGTAGAGGGAAGTACTTCTTGATGGACGCGATTAAAACCGCGGAGCGCAGATAGTTTGGTTATAATAAAGAGGTTGTTGCCTGCCTTTTGCGTTTCTAGCATAGTACAGAGATCATATGTAGGGCAACTATAATTATTACTATCTTCCACCAGCGGTTTCACCCGAATTAAAAGTAGCCTATAGCCTTCCTCGATAAATGGGCTATATAACACCACATTTTTCAAATCGGACCAGTAGGTCTAGACTAGCGCGTTAAAAAACACAAACTCTTCAGCTTTATATTATTAGTATAGATAATACCGATACATACATGAAACCGGCCATGCACAACGTTGGCCGGGTCGGCGGCGACGGCCGGCGTGACGGCGACATAGTAGCGGCCGTCCAGCGTCACTCGCGCGCCGCGGGTGTACATGCGGTCTGTGCACCATGATTGTACTTCGCTGCTTTCTGTAATAGAGATTAACAATATTTGTATTTGGCTGACTCATTGCTCACAACAGCTGTATGGATCAACCGGTTAATTTACTATTTTATTTATTCACGCATCTTAGAAAAGGGCTGTAGAAAATACTATACCGTAGATATGTTATACTTAGCGAGTAGTTAATGTGCATCCAGGAAAAGCTGTGCCTGGCACAGCTTTCCTTGGATGCGCATTGTGCCATTGTTGTAGGGTAGCCGCGTAGTAGAGTAGTATATGGCTACAATACTTGCGCAGTTGTTGTCTGGTCGCCGCAAAGCCGCGTAGTATGTAACTACGATACCTGTGCTGTTGTTACCGGGCCGCCGCGTAGCATCGTAGTATGTGACTACGATACCTGAGCAGTTGTTGTCGGGTCGCTACGTAGCCGCGTAGTATGTGACTACGATCTCAGGTATCGTATATTTATCGTGCCGCCTCGTAGCCGTGTACTATGTAGCTACGATACTTGCACAGTTGTTGTCGGGTGACCCCGTAACCGCGTAGTATACGACTACTATACCTGAGCAGTTGTTGTCGGTGCGCCAGCGGCCGAGGTGCGCGGCGGCGCGGTGCGGCACGTCGCAGTAGGCCGCGCCGACCAGCTGGCTGACGTAGCGCGCGAACAGCCCCGCCCACACGAACGCCGTCTGCTGCGACGCCGCGTATACTTCGTAGTATAGGTACGACTACAAGAGTAATAAACATTTATAAGATTATATTTGTGGAAGGCAGATAAAAATTTGGGAAGGTTAAATCATACGTGAATTGAGGGTTTGAACGTCGAAATCGGGAGAGGTCAAAAAGTGAGAAAAACTAAATACGAGAATACCGAGAAAAAAAAATATGTATAGTAAACGCGGTCGAATTGAGAACCTTCTTTGTGGGAAGGCGGTTAAAAATCATATGTTAAAAATATTTGTCTTTATATTAAAAAAAATATACCTATCTAACTTAACGGTAAATTCCTCACCTGTGCAAAACAGCACGGTATAAAACTGGAGTAATAAGCTCCGACGACAGAGTTGAATATAATCTTCTTCATGCGAACATTAAAGTCTTGTCTGAGCGCCTCCACTTCTGTGCGTATCTGCGCCGCGTCGTGTGTGCAGCAGTGGAGCGGCGGGTCTGCGTTGTTCAACTCTAGGAACGGACTTGATTGTAGGCCGAAGAGAAGGAAGTAGATTACAGCTCTGGGGAATACAAACATTGATATTGTTACAACATTTTGGTAAATATATGTTACTTTTGCTGGTTTATTTTCGTCGCTTGATTGTTTGCCCGAATGATGTCTTCTGCATGAATAGGGAGAGGATGTTAGTAGCTGAGAGACAGCAATGGGAACGGAAAACATATTGCGCAGACCATAAATATCTTGGTAAGATGGCAGGAAGAAGATTTTTGTTTAAAAGCAAAAACAACACGAAAAATGCAGCCTTTTCTTCTTCTTCAGATTACAAAGTCACTTGGAAACCCATTTCACCACCATTACATTGAAAATAATTATTTCTTACTTACGGATAGCATAGGTAGAATATTTTCACCATTGGGTACTTGAGCATGATAAAGTAGGTGCACCAAGACAGAGCACCCAGCACCACGCCAAGTATGAACATCCTGAAATGAAAGTAGCAAATTTTTTTGATCAATGGAACATATTTTTTTAACCAGTCAACTGTTGCTGGCACTGACCTTTATTATAGCACTGGACAGGCAGTTCCATTCCAAGCGTTTGACAGTATTTTTTTTTGTGTCGCTTTGAAGCGCCACTAGCGAGTTTCCAGCGAACTAATTTTGACGTATAATGCTAACGGCTGCAAACTACGTGTGCATTTTTTGAAAACAATGATGTTTGACATTTTATGATGTATACCACGTGGTTGATATAGACCAATAAGGGGCCACTGTTTTAATACCACAGAAACTCGCTACGTCCGACAGCGCCAAAATGGAGATTATCAAACAGGCCTAAAAAACCTTGACAGCAGCCAGTCCAGTGGTATTATAGAGGTCAGTGGTTGCTGGGGTTTTTTTTCTTTGCAGTATGAAGTACTTATGAAAACAGAAGTAGCAAGGCTATTGCTTGCAAATATAATAAACAAACACATAATGCATGTATAATTTACCAGCTTCCGACCGTGGTTTAAACCGCATTCAAAAGGGATCTACTTTCCAAATATGGATGAAAAGTACCTGGCCTATATTTTATCCTAATAAAGCTGTATTATTACGAAGTTTCATCAAAATTAATCGGTAATTTTAGCTTGAAAGAGTAACAAACATACATACTCACAAACTTTCGCATCTATAGTTACTAATATTATAAAGCTGAAGAGTTTGTTTGTTTGTTTGAACGCGCTAATCTCAGGAACTACTGGTCCGATTTAAAAATTTTTTTCAGTGTTAGATAGCCCATTTACCGAGGAAGGCTATAGGCTACTTTTTATCTGGGTGCTCCGAGTAGTCCCCACAGGACGCGGGTGAAACTGCTGGCAGAAGCTAGTTTATAAAATTAGAAGGATTTCTTTCATTTCAGTAAGGAATTATAGAATGAGTATAAACTTGTTCTTACCTGGCAGCAATAGTAGCATGAGGTATAAGTTTAGGCGCGATCACAAATCTGAGGATGGCCAGGCAGATACACAGCAGCAGTTTCCGAGATATTATCGTCACTATAAATGCCACCAGGTGAGGATCTATCAAGTAGAAATTCTGGAAACAAAAAAAAAATATTGAATACTTAGTTATTTTGAAAATAAAAACGTGAAAAAAAAATTACTTGGCTTAAAATAGATACCATCAGAGAAAATTTAATCTGAAAACTAAACCATGTTAAATAATTTATTTACTAAATAATACATTTTAATCTTTATAAACTTTAATCTTTAATTTAAGTAGTTTGTAAATAGGTAATTTGGTTTAATCATCACATATCACATATATTCTTATAATGGTGTTTGTTTAATAGACATGGTTTGACCTTGTAGATTTTATCAGAACACAAATATAGCCTCAATGTTTTAGCTATCTATTTATATCAATATCAATCAATGACTCATACTATACTTGTCATGTGCTTAACAAAGATACCAAGGATTTCTTAGATTATGTAAACTATTTATTAAGTAATATCTGTAAACATTATGAGCTAGACCAATAAACATGATTGAATAACTTTTCTTTAAATTGATAATCACAATTTTTAAAAACCGGCCAAGTGCGAGTTGGACTCGCGCATGAAGGGTTCCGTACCCCCTTATTTTTTTTTTCATTTTTAGTATTTATTGTTATAGCGGCTACGGAAATATATCACATGTGAAAATTTCAGCTTTCTAGCTATCACGGTTAGTGAGATACAGCGTGGAGACAGACAGACAGACAGACAGACAGACAGACCGACAACAAAGTCTTAGTAATAGGGTCCCGTTTTACCCTTTGGGTACGGAACCCTAAAAAGGAAGTAACATAGTACTTGATCAACTTTCATTTATCAAAAATAAACCTAAATCCTAAGCCTTAAAGCTCTGGGTTCTTAATGCCCATCATAACTGTTTTAATATTTATTGTACAGTGACATAAAACCTCATTGATAAATTCTATTTTTATAAGTTAAAGTTCCAAAATTGCCCAATAAGGAATACCACGAAGGAGGAAAACAGATGAAATATTTTTCCTCCAATATAAAGACCAACCATACTTATTGCTAATAGCTACCTTTTTTGTATAACAAAGGAATTTGCTTAGTCCAGCAATTCCAAAGATCATCAATTACAAACAAACATAAGTTGAAGTCTAGTAAACTCACCATAGCCTGATTTGTATAAGAATGCGGTAACCACCAAGCAGTCCTGTATAAGTTCAGGAACTGTAGGCCGGTAGCCACCAGAGTGAAGACAAAAGTCATGGCTTCGAAGAGAAAAGTTCCATCCTGAGGGATGTAAGGGAAGGGAATGTGTTTCGGGGCTACCGGCCCTTCGGCTAACTTCACATCGGTTAGACCAACGGTAGGGGCAGTGGTAGGCGGGGTGCGTGCTGGACGACCTATCCGCTTACCACCTCCATTCATTTCTTCATCTGGCACTGGGAGTGCTCCCTGAAAAAGTAATTTGTTGATATCACTCATTGGCTGACTTTGTCTAGGTATACATGTGTAAAAAAACAAACAAGGAATTTAAAGTAATTTTGACTAGGTGCAAATAATGGTTACTGTTTTCGTTAATGTAGTAAATTATGCAAAACGGAGAGGTTTTGGGTTATCTTGTATGGTAGACTATACATAAATATAATTACAACTCTAGTGATAACATTAAATGACCACACAACTTATTTCAAAAGGGCCTTACAAGGAGTGTTAGTATTTACCTTCTTGTTGACGCCAGAAGCCTTTTTAGATCCAGGCGGCATCATTTTACAGGCTATGGGCGGCAAGGGCCGCTTAATAAGCGGGTCTTTAATGATTTTTCGCCGTCTAGAGACGGCAGTAGACGAGGTATTGCTAACTTGCGAGTTCGCCCAGCGCCTAGCCAGGAGTATCGTCAGGCAGCCAACGACCGCTGGTAAGAAGAACACGACAAAAGGTCCACTTTCATTTTCCGTACAACTCATCACTCACATGTTAAAATGTTTTATAAATTGTCACAATATTGTTTTATTTCGATTATTTTCGATCAACACACACACCGCTGCACGATCGACGAATCTATAATAGCTGTCATTGTTGTCAATGTCAAACATGTTTCCTTATCATTTTTGACTGTGGAAATATTCCTTTTCAGCGTATTCGTCGTATGAAAATGCAAAAAGCTTAGTACTCAAACCTGAAAAATACATGGGAATGACGTTTATTGTATCTGTATTTTGACGCAATCGATTTCCCAATATTATTTTCCGATTTCAATGCGAGTGCCGGCTTTTGCTTACATGAAAATAATGTAAAATGTTACCTTTATTTATCACTGAATAGCTGTAAAAAAGTTACAGTGATGTCTTTCACAGTGCTCTGTTCATTTGTGATAACGTTTTACGTCGTGATATGGTTTTTTGACTCCTTTTTCAAGGTAATAAGTTAGAATGGTTATGAAATAGGCACTTCAAGGTAATGTGTTCAAGTATTGATGGTTTCGTTGTTTATTTCAGAGTTGTATGCACTACCCGTATTATGCTTTCTTGGAAGGGACCGGACTGAAGATAGGAATACTCAATTTCACATGGACAACAACTGCTTTCAACAGGTTTCTATATAGATGGAGTAAGAACTTAACAAGAGTGCTTCAGAAATGGTTCACTTGCGGGTACATAGTCACTATCTGGATATTCTTACCGTTTGCACTGTGGACTCTACTCACGTTCATTTTCGACCACTTCTACGAGACTATTCAAATCAACAATGTGCCTGAAGTCAAGGCCATGTTGCCTGGTGTAAATATTCCTGCGTCAGACTTCTGGGTGTACTTCTTAGCTATAGGATTTAGCTCTGTGTTCCATGAACTGGGCCATGCACTGGCTGCAGCTCAAGAAGATGTGCAACTCATATCTGTTGGTGTCTATGTGTTCACTATTATACCAATAGCATTTGTACAAATGAACTCTGATCATCTAAACAGCTTAGCTATTACAAGGAGGTTGAGGATATACTGTGCAGGGATCTGGCATAACATTGTCACTGCATTTGTTGCCTTACTGTTATTCTTTTCAGCACCTATTTTGTTCAATATTGCCTATGAGACTGGTATTGGTGTTAAAATAACTGGATTTACTGATGACTCACCTTTAAAAGATGTGAGGGGACTAGATAAAGATGACATAGTAACAGCAATTACTAACTGTGAAATCAAAACCGCAAGTGACTGGACATATTGCCTTCATATGGCACATGACCGGTTTGGAATATGCACCAGTGCCGAGTTTGTGGCCCAAAATGATGAAATCATGATGGAAACCATAAAAGAGAATGATGTTGTTGAATGTTGTCGGAAAGATGATTTGTACAGCTTTTGCTTTGAATACATGGAACCTAGAGTAGTATCGGACTCAGTGTTGCCAGGTCAATACTCCTGCTTAAAACCAAGAGATATGGTTAAAGAAAAGTTCATAAAATGCACAGAACCTGGTGGTTATTCTTGTCCTAGAGGGATGCACTGCTTGAAGCCATCACTAAACAATCATACTCATTTGATAGTGATAGAGAGAAAGGATAAAAATGCTGTTCTGTACTTGGGGTTGCCATATGATTTATACAAAACTGTTTTCATTGACCAGTATTTTCCAAGACTGGGACTGTTCTCATTCTTCTCACCAGCTCAGTTTGAAAAACTTCTGAGATACATATTTATATTTTCAATGGGTATTGGGTTCATAAATGTTATACCATGTTATGGCATGGATGGCCATCACATAACAAGGAGTTTGATTCAGATTTTAGCTAAATTTTTGAACAAAAATGGTGATTTTGTGACATTTTTTACAGTGTTTACTATTGTTGTTGGCACTGGGATTACAGGGCCTATTTTAATTTATTTATTCTATCAAGCTATTTATTCAGATCCATAAGTTATATTAGTATTTATTCATTGAAAGGCAACAAGTGCTTTGGCAATATAAAGTCTGATACTCCCAAGTGTATGTTTTAAGTACACAAGGAGGATTTAATGCATTATAAAATAATATAGCCACATGTAGTTGCATAGCAGAAAGGAGATAGGCAAAATGTCATGATCTCAAGTTCACTTTAAGCTTTATGCTATTTAAAATTAAACTCTAAATTGATTGTGTCAAAATCAGTTCTGCCCATATCTTTTTAATCAAGTAGTGNACAAAGTCTTAGTAATAGGGTCCCGTTTTACCCTTTGGGTACGGAACCCTAAAAAGGAAGTAACATAGTACTTGATCAACTTTCATTTATCAAAAATAAACCTAAATCCTAAGCCTTAAAGCTCTGGGTTCTTAATGCCCATCATAACTGTTTTAATATTTATTGTACAGTGACATAAAACCTCATTGATAAATTCTATTTTTATAAGTTAAAGTTCCAAAATTGCCCAATAAGGAATACCACGAAGGAGGAAAACAGATGAAATATTTTTCCTCCAATATAAAGACCAACCATACTTATTGCTAATAGCTACCTTTTTTGTATAACAAAGGAATTTGCTTAGTCCAGCAATTCCAAAGATCATCAATTACAAACAAACATAAGTTGAAGTCTAGTAAACTCACCATAGCCTGATTTGTATAAGAATGCGGTAACCACCAAGCAGTCCTGTATAAGTTCAGGAACTGTAGGCCGGTAGCCACCAGAGTGAAGACAAAAGTCATGGCTTCGAAGAGAAAAGTTCCATCCTGAGGGATGTAAGGGAAGGGAATGTGTTTCGGGGCTACCGGCCCTTCGGCTAACTTCACATCGGTTAGACCAACGGTAGGGGCAGTGGTAGGCGGGGTGCGTGCTGGACGACCTATCCGCTTACCACCTCCATTCATTTCTTCATCTGGCACTGGGAGTGCTCCCTGAAAAAGTAATTTGTTGATATCACTCATTGGCTGACTTTGTCTAGGTATACATGTGTAAAAAAACAAACAAGGAATTTAAAGTAATTTTGACTAGGTGCAAATAATGGTTACTGTTTTCGTTAATGTAGTAAATTATGCAAAACGGAGAGGTTTTGGGTTATCTTGTATGGTAGACTATACATAAATATAATTACAACTCTAGTGATAACATTAAATGACCACACAACTTATTTCAAAAGGGCCTTACAAGGAGTGTTAGTATTTACCTTCTTGTTGACGCCAGAAGCCTTTTTAGATCCAGGCGGCATCATTTTACAGGCTATGGGCGGCAAGGGCCGCTTAATAAGCGGGTCTTTAATGATTTTTCGCCGTCTAGAGACGGCAGTAGACGAGGTATTGCTAACTTGCGAGTTCGCCCAGCGCCTAGCCAGGAGTATCGTCAGGCAGCCAACGACCGCTGGTAAGAAGAACACGACAAAAGGTCCACTTTCATTTTCCGTACAACTCATCACTCACATGTTAAAATGTTTTATAAATTGTCACAATATTGTTTTATTTCGATTATTTTCGATCAACACACACACCGCTGCACGATCGACGAATCTATAATAGCTGTCATTGTTGTCAATGTCAAACATGTTTCCTTATCATTTTTGACTGTGGAAATATTCCTTTTCAGCGTATTCGTCGTATGAAAATGCAAAAAGCTTAGTACTCAAACCTGAAAAATACATGGGAATGACGTTTATTGTATCTGTATTTTGACGCAATCGATTTCCCAATATTATTTTCCGATTTCAATGCGAGTGCCGGCTTTTGCTTACATGAAAATAATGTAAAATGTTACCTTTATTTATCACTGAATAGCTGTAAAAAAGTTACAGTGATGTCTTTCACAGTGCTCTGTTCATTTGTGATAACGTTTTACGTCGTGATATGGTTTTTTGACTCCTTTTTCAAGGTAATAAGTTAGAATGGTTATGAAATAGGCACTTCAAGGTAATGTGTTCAAGTATTGATGGTTTCGTTGTTTATTTCAGAGTTGTATGCACTACCCGTATTATGCTTTCTTGGAAGGGACCGGACTGAAGATAGGAATACTCAATTTCACATGGACAACAACTGCTTTCAACAGGTTTCTATATAGATGGAGTAAGAACTTAACAAGAGTGCTTCAGAAATGGTTCACTTGCGGGTACATAGTCACTATCTGGATATTCTTACCGTTTGCACTGTGGACTCTACTCACGTTCATTTTCGACCACTTCTACGAGACTATTCAAATCAACAATGTGCCTGAAGTCAAGGCCATGTTGCCTGGTGTAAATATTCCTGCGTCAGACTTCTGGGTGTACTTCTTAGCTATAGGATTTAGCTCTGTGTTCCATGAACTGGGCCATGCACTGGCTGCAGCTCAAGAAGATGTGCAACTCATATCTGTTGGTGTCTATGTGTTCACTATTATACCAATAGCATTTGTACAAATGAACTCTGATCATCTAAACAGCTTAGCTATTACAAGGAGGTTGAGGATATACTGTGCAGGGATCTGGCATAACATTGTCACTGCATTTGTTGCCTTACTGTTATTCTTTTCAGCACCTATTTTGTTCAATATTGCCTATGAGACTGGTATTGGTGTTAAAATAACTGGATTTACTGATGACTCACCTTTAAAAGATGTGAGGGGACTAGATAAAGATGACATAGTAACAGCAATTACTAACTGTGAAATCAAAACCGCAAGTGACTGGACATATTGCCTTCATATGGCACATGACCGGTTTGGAATATGCACCAGTGCCGAGTTTGTGGCCCAAAATGATGAAATCATGATGGAAACCATAAAAGAGAATGATGTTGTTGAATGTTGTCGGAAAGATGATTTGTACAGCTTTTGCTTTGAATACATGGAACCTAGAGTAGTATCGGACTCAGTGTTGCCAGGTCAATACTCCTGCTTAAAACCAAGAGATATGGTTAAAGAAAAGTTCATAAAATGCACAGAACCTGGTGGTTATTCTTGTCCTAGAGGGATGCACTGCTTGAAGCCATCACTAAACAATCATACTCATTTGATAGTGATAGAGAGAAAGGATAAAAATGCTGTTCTGTACTTGGGGTTGCCATATGATTTATACAAAACTGTTTTCATTGACCAGTATTTTCCAAGACTGGGACTGTTCTCATTCTTCTCACCAGCTCAGTTTGAAAAACTTCTGAGATACATATTTATATTTTCAATGGGTATTGGGTTCATAAATGTTATACCATGTTATGGCATGGATGGCCATCACATAACAAGGAGTTTGATTCAGATTTTAGCTAAATTTTTGAACAAAAATGGTGATTTTGTGACATTTTTTACAGTGTTTACTATTGTTGTTGGCACTGGGATTACAGGGCCTATTTTAATTTATTTATTCTATCAAGCTATTTATTCAGATCCATAAGTTATATTAGTATTTATTCATTGAAAGGCAACAAGTGCTTTGGCAATATAAAGTCTGATACTCCCAAGTGTATGTTTTAAGTACACAAGGAGGATTTAATGCATTATAAAATAATATAGCCACATGTAGTTGCATAGCAGAAAGGAGATAGGCAAAATGTCATGATCTCAAGTTCACTTTAAGCTTTATGCTATTTAAAATTAAACTCTAAATTGATTGTGTCAAAATCAGTTCTGCCCATATCTTTTTAATCAAGTAGTGATGAGCATCCAAGAATATGTTAACACAGTATCCAGACTGCATTTAAATATATTTATACTAAGAATACTTGTGTGAAAGTTATTTATTCTTAGAATAATAAAACAAGAAGTAAATCCCTGAACCTAAATGTTGAAGGGAGAAAAACGGGTGAAAGGGTACTTTCCTAAGACTCAGGATAAAATAAACATTCTAAATTATATGCACTCAGCTGTATAATTATGTATATTACAATTATTGTATTATCTTTCTTTTGTAAATAGCTATATTATGAACTAAGCTTTAGTGTATTTAATCATAATTTTATTATTTAAATTGAACAACATGATTTAGTTTTAAACATGTATGAAAAAACTTAATAAAAGTTTTATACAATGATTTGTTTGTGTTATTGTATCAATTTGCAGTACAGACAACAGCACATCAAGTTACCACAATCTGTCAAATTTCTGCAATAGATTTTCAACCTTATCACAATGGGGTAGGTTAATGTTCGATTCGTAAAATTTGACAGATTCGTATATGTTGACCTGCTGTCGTCTGTACATTCGCAGGTAGGTAGGTATCTAATACTACTTTTTTAAATGTTAGAGGTCCACAGACAAGCTATTTGCTACCTTGTATAAAGTAAATAAAACTAGATCACAAAACTTAAAAATATTCAACATAGTCCGGTCAAATTAGACAAAAAATGTTCGGCGAGATTACATTAATTCGCAACAAGCTGATTTTTGGTACAATTGTTCAAAAGCCTTTTATAAACAAAATCTGAAAGTTCCCCATGATTCCCCTGTGTGGAAAAAAAGATATTCAAGTTCAAATGTCAAGAAAATATGTTTTTCGCGATTTACAGCTAAACGGTAAGTTTTATCATAAAAGTACATCAGACTAAAATTGTAGATCATGAAATTATCTATAAAAATGTACAATAATTTTTTTTCCTACAAGCCACCGATTCGGAGATATAGCGATTGAAAAAGTTGTAACAGATGAAATCTTCATGAAATGAATGAGTACGCCACGTGTATTCATCGTTAGCGTTGTTACATTATAAACACCTGTTTTCACTATTGCATAGTGCTTCAGACTAAACTCACGGTATTTTATTTATTGTAGCAGGTATAAGACCCTGATCCTGGGATGTTGTCTCAAGACCACACGTACGTGTAAATGAAGGACTGGNATTTTTTTTCCTACAAGCCACCGATTCGGAGATATAGCGATTGAAAAAGTTGTAACAGATGAAATCTTCATGAAATGAATGAGTACGCCACGTGTATTCATCGTTAGCGTTGTTACATTATAAACACCTGTTTTCACTATTGCATAGTGCTTCAGACTAAACTCAC
>NWSH02000437.1:2338916-2348994 GCA_002382865.2 Heliothis virescens | reverse complement strand
GAGTTTCATCGTACCTTATTCTTAATCAATGTTCCATCATGCAGCAGGCATGATTTCTGTTACGAATCGCTGTAAATCCGACTCCACGTAGACTTGTCTGCCCTACCCCTAGAGTGTTTTTCAAAATCGCGTAGGCGCGGAGGGACGAGGCGGCCCGCGAGTTAAGGAGCAGGTGGTTGTAACACTCGCCACCGCGGCTGAGGCTGGCCGGCTCAGCCGCCAGCAAGCCGAAGCTGCGGTGGTGAGCGTTAAACCTATCTGCGACGATAAACTCGCGAGGCACCGCCGGAGCCCGCAGCGCCGAGCCGTGACAGTAATCATGCCTGCTGCATGATGGAACATTGATAAGAATAAGGTACTATGAACAGTTTTATTAAGAACTAGTTTTAACTGATATTAAATTTTGAGTATTAGTTATTTCTAGTTGTAACAAAGGCATTTAGTAAAAACTAGTTCTGACTAGGGAAAACGCGTTCTATCTTAAAACGGGTTGTAACTGTAACATATATACTAACAAGTTGTGTATTTTATAATATATATGTTAGACTATAAGGTATATATCTATGGGCCAATGTAGCCTGAAAATAAAGGTATTTTGATTTGATTTTTGATTTGATTTTTAAGCAATAGGCACAGGGAGAAAGTCGAAATGGTAAAAAGCTGAATGGAATTGATTGGTATGGTACCCGATGGAATAGGCGTGACGACAGGGTAAAAAATAAGCAAATCCATTTAGTTCGTAACTTAGATTATCGCAAAACATTGGACACGTATTTTTTGTTTTTAAAATCTATCAATTATAACAAAGATAATGAGTATTAAAGTTTAGGAGTATTAAAGTGGGGGGTCCCGACGTCACGCCTATGTAAAAATCGTGCATAGGCGTGACGTCACTCGCAATTTCAACGGTCTATTGCTTCGGTATTATTTGTTTAAATGAAAAACGAAAAAATACGTATGCAATTGTTTTCTACAATCTAAAAGACGGACTAATTGACGTGTAGTCTATTGTGGTGGCCGTTCCTGAAGCGGTGAATAGCCGAGCCGGGCGGAGAAGTTAGAAAAATTATAGAACTTCGCTATTCGCACCAATTCGTACAAATGAGTGCGAGTCTAAGGTAAAGTCACCAATCATGGACAGTATAAGCGAGATTTTTAGAGATTTGCTTTGTAATTTCTTCATTTTTCAATATATATTCTTATGCATTTGAAGGTAAATAAAAAGCTCTTTTCTCAATCAGTATTCAATGTTTAATTTTAGTTTAATACTCAGTAGAATAAAATATTGTAAATAAACTACACTCCTACTTAGACACCAATCATGGACAGATAAAATCCAGTATTGGACCCCCAATCATGGACCCCTTCGGCCGCCTACGAAACCGAAACTTCGTAACCAGTTACGTACGAAGAATTATTTTTCTTGCTACGAAACCGGTTTCGTAGAAAGAATATTTTTTCTTCCTACGAAACCAGTTACTTACGTATAAATTTGTTTTTAATAAGGTCCTACCGGAATCATGATGAAAGATCATGGTTCCCAGTAGGTATCACCAGGTGAAAATCGCATATTTACTTTTTGAAACTTTTATACCAAAAACCATCGAGATCCAAAGGGGTTCGACCAGGAGATGGTAACGCACAGGCAGACAGACTAACATGCTGATTGAAATAGTTTCTCCCACATCTTTTTTATAACATCATCATCATTAATATCATCATGACATTTTTATTCGTATGTATATATTATACTCTA
Source organism: Heliothis virescens (assembly GCA_002382865.2). NCBI lineage: Eukaryota > Metazoa > Arthropoda > Insecta > Lepidoptera > Noctuidae > Heliothis > Heliothis virescens. Next base: position 2,347,238 of record NWSH02000437.1, on the reverse strand, counting down.
TATGTATTATGTTTATGTATTGTGTAGATTAACTACATGTATACGTTTAGTTTATTGTTAATATGCACAACAATAATTTATTATTGTTGTTCACTTTTGATTTACCCTACCCCTATTGAATCTCTCTATGGCTTTAAGGTTGGCTGTAAGAGAACCCAATTCTGGGTTAAGCTCGCCGTTGTACATAAACTTATTGTATCCCCAATGTATGTTATGGATTAAGTGTGCAATAATGAATAATAATATAGCCATATATTACTTGAGGATATTAGAATTTTGAAGATTTGAATAATAGACGATATTTCTTTTAGATATAATTCCTAATAAGTTTGTAAATACAAGAGCAACCATTTAATCAACCTGTTAGTCTGTCTGTCGGCCTGCATTTCCCAGTCAAACCTCTGAACCGACCTAGATGGCTTTTGGTATAAAAGTTTCAAAAAGTAAATATGCGATTTTCACCTGGTGATACCTACTGGGAACCATGATCTTTCATCATGATTCTGGTAGGACCTTATTAAAACAAATTTATACGTAACTGGTTACGTAGTTTCGGTTTCGTAGGCGGCCGAAGGGTCATGGACATACATCTAATTATGAACAGCCATCAATGGACAGTAATAATCCGGTGGAAATCAAGACAATACTCAAAATACACATTAAGCAAAATGAAATATCTTTGCCACGTATTAATAAAAAAACCGGCCAATTGCGAGTTGGACTCGCGCACGAAGTGTTCCATACCATTATCTATGAAAAATGAAGGTATCTATTTATCGGCAACATTAAATAACTTTGTTTTTCATACAAATATATGAATAACAAAGTTATAATTTCTGGTTTCACACGTTTATTGTATGGGGACCCCCTTTAATATATTTTTATAGTTTTTAGTAAGTACTTGTTGTTATAGCGGCAACGGAAATACATAATTTGTGAAAATTTCAGCTTTCTAGCTATTACGGTGTATGAAATACAGCCTGAAGACAGACAGACAACGGAGGCTTAATTTTAGGGTCCTGTTTTACCCTTTTTAATAGTAATTTAATTAAAAATAAAATTAAATTACTATTATTAAAAAATATTCCATTTCACGAGTACCCTTTCTTCTACATAAGTAAGTACCGTAGCTGGACCTAGATTACAATCAATTGGACTTTTCCCGGTAATTTTATTATGTAAGCTGGGGAGTTTGTTGCGCCGCTTCTTCTTCCCAGCAAAAACACATAGGAATTGGTGAAGGGCGGGCGTTTTTGCGGCTGTCTCATGTAATTTTGACATTCGAAAAGTGCTGTTTTCAGCCTACATTGAATAAATGTTTTTGATTTTCGTAATTTTATCCTTGGGACTCCGGCAATATATATTTTCTCTCCTTTTCTTACTTCTTCTTATTTGTTCTTTTCTGTAGTCTTTTAGGTGCCATTTCTGGTTTGAAAAAAGGAGTTGTTTGTATTAAAAATATGTCGAACCTATTACAGACACCCAGTCATGGACAGAATGTCCATTATTGGATAGACAAATCATTTATTTCGGATTTATAGAGAGAAATGAAGATACAGTAATACAGACGTATGATACATGAAAAATAATAAAAATTAGGAAGTTCCCTTTATGGACACTCTGTCCATGATTGGGTGTATGTGCTTGAATAATATCCAGTTATGAACACCGGCAATTTAAAGGTTTAAATCACAATAACATTTTGTGTTATATTATAAAATAAATGTATTATTTATTGATAAATCACAAAATAGTAAAAATTGCAACAACGACGATGCACCTGACACATAATACGATGATAACTGTACTTACTCGCATCACGATTCTTCTAACAAATTACGATTCCCGGCACCAACTGCCGCCGCGCAACAAAAAACCTTATATTGCCGCCATCAAAATGCATGTCGGCTGTCCAAAACAGTTGGCATTACAACTAAAATGTTGGCTTAACAGACCGCTGTTGTCATTTGATAAATAATACTGCGCGTTTGCTTAATTTTGAAGGTAAATCCAAAAACTGTCCATGACGATGATGTCCGAACCAGAGATTATCATATCATACCAGATGTCGTGTCTTTTTACATGGCCGTTTAGTCTGTACTATTTATTACAGCTTATAAGTACTAGCAAATAATACTTAATACCCAAATCTATCCATCCATTCAAAGAACTTTCGTTTCTTTGAGTAGGATTTTCGAAACTTGAAATAAATGATGAAATACGTTTAGAGAGCCATGCTTTTGCAATTCTCTTAAATTATATTACTTTAAGGATAGATAATAAAATCGCTAATCGCTTCACGGAATTTCTCCATCAAAGCCATGTTTATTACGGAACATAACAATATCATTAACACAAGAGAGAGGTAGCTTTACATGTAGCTTGAAAGTGGACGAAAGTTAACCGCCCATGCGTATGTCCGGTCCGTAAGCTCCGCCCTAGGTCCGGCAGTTCGCGGGAAAACGAGCTTTTTTCACGGCGCTCGACAAAGCGACCAATCACGGCCCACTTCAGTCGCGCTGCGAACGCCGCGCGAAGCGCACGTATCCTAACCCTCACGCCGCTGCGCGCACCAAATAATGTTTACGCGAACGCTAAAGTTGGACAAGAAAAACTTTTGAAAATTCCTGTAAATATTTTCTCGTGTTATTATTATTAAATATTGACGATAGTGACTTTATACATCTAAGATGGACAGTAAAACACCAGCTAATCCCACTTCTCCACCGAGGGCGCAAGTGAAAAAAGAAAATGAAGAAGAAATCAAGGTAAGGTTCAGTTACAAAATATTTTCGCCGACATTGACGTGGGTTTCCGTTGGAAAACCATCATCGTGTTACGGTTTCGTCTTATTGGCAAGCGGCCTGTTTCAGCCGGTCTCGTAATAGGAGACGACCGAATCGTATTTTTAAATTCGATATTTATTCATCTTGATCTGCGAGGGGACCTCCACAAAGCTTCGAGAGTCGGGGTTACGCTGAATAAATTATTCGGTGTTATATTTCGATATTAATTACATTTTGCGATACACAATAAAACGCGTGTAATATCACGTTTTCGAGGCCTTTTCCAGCCATTAAAGTGTGTAACGCGATATCCGAAGCGCGCTCGGATCGCTGTAACCAGAGTCGCTGGATGTTTTGATAATAGATATAGGCGGCGCTGCTGTGTTGGTGTGTACCGACTGGCAGCACGGTAGGTGTGTGCGTGCGGGGTAATTTTAGACGTTCCTTTGCTCAAAACGTAACTCGAGACCGTCCCAGGCCACAAGCCGACGCTTCAATTTATTGTTTTCATCTGTTTATCGTAATTGTGGACGTATGGTAGCGTCGCCTGTGCGCGATATTGTCGCCGATGGTCGCCGCCTCCGTGGATTCGCGCGCTTTTATTTTGGCGCCACGGAAATAGTTTGACATGTCAATAACCCCATTGGCGGTGTCCACGCGTCGGTGACGTCATAGGACACACGCGACGATTTGTTACAAAATTTTGAGGTCGATTTAATTTATTGCATTAGTCGCCTCCCCGTCCTACTTACAAAGGTATATTTTTTTTATTTTTAGTTTTTTTATTGCACTGTTTAAAATAGTAGAGACAACATTTGCGCATTATATTTGTGGCGTCTGGATAACAGAATACAAAATTGTTATTGATGATAGTTTAACACTTTGTAAGTTTCCCGAGGGTCGTAAATTAGATGAACACCAAATGATAGGCCTTGGAGCATAAAATCATTGAACGGTAGCAATAAACTGAATATAACGATCTGATAAGTAGTAAGTGCTCTCAACCCGTTATTACGGAGCCATAAATAGCGAAATGCATTTCACTTGTGGATATGAATCAAGGTGCACACATTGTTAGATTGAACAAGTACCTGCCCTGCCACATAATTTAACGAACAAAAAACAAATGGAATATGAATAACTCTGAATCACTTTATGATGTTTTCGAACTGATTTACAAGCTGTAGATATAAGTTAGGGCATTTGTTTGTAGTAAATAAAAATACAGTAAATTTATGACAAAACGAAATAGACCTAAACCGCGAGTTGACGAGTTGGTGACAGGTTTCAAAATGAAGTCATAAGTTTTAGGGTCCTAAGTTATCAAAGTTCTTTTTTCTCTGTTAACCAGCTCAGAAATGATTTAAAGGTAAAATTATAATCGGTTCAAAAGAAAAAAAAAGCGTTTTGGACATGTACAGTCCGGAGATTTTACTATAAGTTGAGGTAACACTGACATCTACCTAACAACAGCTACACAGTGAGGAATAATCACAGCAAGGGCCTATTTAATAACAGGACTCTGTACTAAATTGAGAAGAGTGCTTCATGTAAAATCGTCGTCATCAGCCTTTCATATTGTTCCACTGCAGGGAAAAATAAAAACCGGTCAAGAGCGAGTCCGACTTGCGCAAGAAGGGCGCCGTACAAAAAATAAACGTTTGTTGTATGGGAGACCCCTAAAAATCTGTAGTTTTTAGTATTAGTTGTTAAAGCGACAACAAAAACATATCATCTGTAAAAAAATACCTCTCTGGCTATCAAGGTTCACGAGATACACCCTGGCATGTGTAGACAATAAATGTAATTGTTTGTTTGTTTGAACGCGCTAATCTCAGGAACTACTGGTCCGATTTTAAAAATTCTTTCAGTGTTAGATAGCCCATTTATCGAGGAAGGCTATAGGCTACTTTTTATCTGGGTACGCTGAATAGTTCCCATGGGACGCGGATGAAACCGCTGGCAGAAGCTAGTACTAAATAAAGTTAGCCAAACCTATTTTCAAATCGCAACAAGGTTTACCTTTTCACTGTTTCCCAAAAGAATTTCAGTATCAAGTCATTCCATACACAGAAATGTATCGTGATTTAAAACATTTCATTCAAAACGCCACAGATATCGAATCCTGTTTTCTATCTAAATGCAAATGTAAAATGCATTGCTCCATTACATTATATCGTACGTCGAACTCCAATCGACCGTGTCATGTCATACTGTAATGGATGCGATTGTAAAATGACGGAAATACCTGTGGAAAACTGAGGGAAACACGCGAACGGAGCGCAGATAGAAGGACTATGAAAGCTTGATACTTGATGTTAGGGTGAGAGGCCCAAAAGTTCTTAGTATAATCACCAGTTTATGAATTGGCAAACAGATACCTACATTAAATTATCCAATTAGAACTCGGAGGAAATCGTAGAGATAGAACATTTCCAAAGCGTCCATTCCAAGATGACGACCGTTTCAGGATCCCTTGAAATGAAATGTTCGGAAATACTGATTACAAGTACCTATGCAACTTTTCTCACTTTGTATGTGCTTTCAATGTATATCTAAGACACCAATAGCTGATTAAAGGTGAAGGAAAAGATCTCGACGAAACCTGGATTATAAAAATGTGAAATGGAAGCGTGGTGATTAAAGCTCAATCATTATCTGTGAGAGGAGGAGGTGCACCCAGCAGTGGGACGATAATGGTGATGAAATACTGATTCGTTTTGATAGTACTCAATTACTTATGTTTTAAATAGTTGCAATTAGTACCTATCAAAATCTCATTTTTTTATTTTACTTTTAACATTCATAGTTTTAATTATAAACATCTGACTAACACATCCTATTTGAAGCTGTCGACTCTCATTTTGAGACTTCTCATTTTGGTAGAGTTTAACTAAAGGGCAATTACTGATTGATTGATGTTCCATTCTACTTTCAACTCAGTAACTTCGCATCGTCAGGCATCTACAAATATCAAATCAAGAGTAGGCGTATAAGACTATCGAAGCTATGGTCAATTTTGTTTAGATAACTGCATGCAACATTGTTAAAAATAATGTTAATATCTAGTTGAAGTATGTACTTCAGCTCATATTTAATGCTCGTGGCATAATTTTGGCTTGTTCCGATGCCGCCATATCACTGTGATAAATAGCTACTGTTGTTGACAAGTGGCACAGACAGGTTTGACAGCCCCTCTGTCTCAGATTTGGGTCATAATATCTTCACACAAGCGAATGTAATTGAGCCCTCAAAATAAAACAATGTCTAAACTAAACGGAGATTAAACAAATTAATAATTTAATCCAACACGCAGTCATGACACGATGCCCTAGAATCTTTTCCGCAAAACGCTTACGAAACGCCAGATCATAAATATTGCACTTGCAACAAATGCGCGTACGCACTTTATTGGGCCAAGGTCGGGGGTATGAGACTTTTTATTTGACACCTTATCCCTTTGTGTATAAGGTTGATAGTTAGATGTTCTAGTATGTGTTGCATCTTATTTATGTATCGCATGTGCATTTAGTAACGTGTCGTTTGATGTAGTGGTCGTTTGGACCGAGAGGTCAGGCGTGGCACGGTCAAGGAAGTGTTTTTGATGATGCATTAGCTCCGTAGTACAAAGACGATGATTGTAGGCCACCTATAAACCTCGTTGGGAACATTGGGTATTGTGTTACAGTTAAAATGTATGCACAGCATGATTTTACTCGTGTTGTTCTTGAATATTGAGACGGTTGTTCAAAATTTTTTCTTATTGCAAAATCTACTTAAGGATACTTTCTAATTAGAATTGTATGTACATACATCGCACGTAACTTCTTTGACATCTGAAATAATTTACTGACCGGACAGTCTCTCTTGCAAACCCAAGTCTTGGTTACTCTACTTGTCGACAAAGCACCTTTTACCTATTTTTCAATTAAGATTTGTCATAAAATTGATTATTCTTCGAGTAAACATACTGATTTATTAATAAACTTTTGTTATTCTTTATTGCACATGATTTGTGCAGAAAATAGTTACATTTGAATGTAAAACTTAATGTGCAAAGGCGAGCTTCCCAATTTAGGGTATTAACCGAAAGGCACCCCGTTAGGCAAAACTGAACTAAACATCCCTTCAAAAATACAACAATACAAGACCCAACCTATGACGTAAACTAAGATAATACAATAATTACAACAATATAAAGTAACGCTGAACATGGAAAGTCAACACGAGTGTGATGGAGACACGCGATAGCCCGCTGTAATCGACACCGAATGCGATGCCTCGCAGTGTACATCTCGCATAGAGTAGATGGTCTGCCAGAGGGGCTTGTGGGTTGGAGTTTTGGTGGTTATTTTATTTAAAATTGACAGTTTTTTTATTGCCGAGACCCAGGTGGGCTCTATACAGACCATATTCTTTCGTAATGCTGCACATAAGTAGTTGTGTAGGGTTTTTTCTGCGCCAAAGTGATATGGTATGCTCTAGAGTGCATCTCCCATAAAATTACTGGCTTAAAGCAATTTGAGCGCTTAGAGGAATATGTAGCGAAATGGACCTTATAACGGTTCTTGCATGAGATACAGCCTGGTGATATACAGACGAGATGGGCAGATGAATAGCGAGGTAATAGGGACATGGAACTCTATAAACTATGAAATTACTATTAAACATTTGGAAACACATAAAAACATCTCATAAAAAGCATCAATAAAACAATTAGTATAACTTACGCAGTAATTATTAAGTAATCTGTGGCATAAGTAATCGTTTACCCAAACAGAGTAACACCATATCCGTTTGATATTTATAATCTTTGTGAAAAGGGGGTGAATAAACACCTCCTCGCACGGGAGGCGTGCGTGCGCGTATCAAGTGTTAGTCCACCATCAGCTCTAGATTCACCAAGCACACACCACACACCTTAACTCCAAGGAATAAAGCACAAATTCCCATAAAACAACGGCGGTACGTAACTTTGGAGGGGTAAAGTCCGATAAATCTAGCTCAGAGCTTGGATTTCTGAATGTTGGTCTTATCTGTTTTATCATATGCGGTGTATTCTGTGGACGTAGTAGTCCGTCCGTGGTTCGAATTATGAAAAATGTTTTTTTTTTAAATAGACCTATAATAATTGGCAATATTAGGGGATGCACTAACCTGATCCATTTAAAATAACATTAAAATTTATACAGACATCAAGTTACCACAATCTCTTAAATTTCTGCATTAGATTTTCAACCTTATCACAATAGTGGTAGGTTAATGATTGATTGGTAAAATTTGACAGATTCGGGTAACGTGGCCTGCTGTGTCTCTACATGCAGGACCTAATTTATTCTAATAGATCTTTCATGTTTATGGCAGTACCAATACCTATATGTTTACAACGCATGCCTTAGTAATAATTATCCCACCAAAAACATAAATGTAAAAAATGAAAGCCAAGTTCAATACAAAACCTATGATTGGTTGTGGGCTTCGCCGCAAAAAGAATGGAGATCTAAATGAGTACCAAGTTCTGTACAAAATCAAAATA
>NWSH02000437.1:2323286-2335735 GCA_002382865.2 Heliothis virescens | reverse complement strand
GCTTACACACAATTACCGAGCTAGATTCCAAATTTCATATTTCTAGGTTGTCTGGAAGTAGGTTAGGTTTAGGTACTATAAGTCAGTCAGTCAGTGGGAATTTTCGACTTTTTGGACCTTCATATCTTTATAACCGTTTGAGCTAGCTTCATGAAATTTGGGCTTCTAGGTGAACTCATAGACATAATGAAATACACGTAGTTTCAAGTGTTTACGTTAAATAGGTTCTGAGTTATGGAGGGGTAAAAAGTGGCACCAAATGATTCCTGTAAATATACACGTGGCGCTTGCCAGCCAGTCTGCTTGAACTTGGCTTGACACGCTGCCGCGTGTCTAGATTATGACACATTATTCAATTCTATAGCTAACTAAACATCGAACAAAAATAAATCGTTCTTTCTAAACGTTACGATTAGGGTGACCATGATTTCACAGTTTACGAGACTCCCATTACAAGTTTTACGGAGTCAAAACTAATAAATCACCATTTGTAGTATAAATAAAGCATATAAAACGTTCTTATAGATGTTTACTTAACATCGGGCACATAAAAACTGCGCCATATTAAGTTACAGAGATATTTGAGTCTGTTGGATTCGATGTGAAATTCTCAAAACATTTAATATTTATTTGTTATACGAGATAAAATTTAAGTACGTATTATTATCTTTTAGTATGAATACAGTAATGAACGTTGAGATTTAATATTTTTAATTTATGTTTTCTTTTTTTATTCAGAGGAATAAAATAACTAGTTTTTTTTACTAAAATACCGATACAATTCAACACCCTTTACATAGAAATATGTAACGTAATACTGTTGAATGATGTGTCTAGTAAATTCGGACGGGTCGCTTTTAGTCCAGTGTCGGCTTACAGTCGCTTCTCACATTACATCTTGACCGGACACTACTGTACATCAGTGACGTTCAAATTGCACATTCTTTAAATGCTCAAAACTTGTGTTTTGGGACACCGTGGTAGTTTGAAGTAAACGGGTTTTTTGGCTTGTATGAAAAAATAAATAGATTTTTTTTTGTGTGATTGCCGTGTGAAAATGTTTTTTAAAAATAGTAAAAGTAAAGAGTTTTTTATGAGCCCATATTGGTCAGCGAAAACTGTTTTTTTTACTGGATTTAATTAAAAATACCTTGTCTAGATCGTAGTACTAACTTATCTAAGCATGTTTTTTCCCTTCCTCTAACCCGAAGGACTAATTTGAAACGCGATAGCAAGCAAAAAGACGAAATAAATACCCGTATTTTTCCAAAGCGCCATTAAAAACGGTACAAAAATGTTAACTGAAAGGCAAAATATTTTCCACGGCAGGGTCGTAAACATTTTTCAATAACTATTAAGTTTCACAAAATTAAAACGAAATATTATTATGATATCGATGAGGTATAATTAAAATATTTTTAATTATATAATTTGAGAACATCGGCGAAGGTTTCAATCGCTCGTTTTAATTATTGTAAGTTCTCGACTCGACACCCGACGCTCGGTATCGTCGTTAATTTTAGTGTAAAATGAGACGCTGTGTGCCTCCGCTGCCTTCGGCGCTCTGCTATGCGAAAAATAACAATAACACTTTTTTGAATATTGAGAGAGAAATTCATCAGTTTCATCTCAATTAGTTCATTTCAGTTACGATTCATTAATGGACACTTTAAGCACTGGGCACGGCTTTTGATGTGAACTTTAGCAAACGTACAAGTAAATGTCTTGCGGTTTCACAAGTGCCTTAAAGATACTCCTAAACGCACACCGGTATAACTTTAAGCTTGTTACCACTTCCAGGTTCTACCCTCTATCTTCCTCCTGAGGTACATCAAAATCGGTGTAGCCTATCTCTAGTAAAAAACTTTTTCAACTCAATAGACATTTAATTTAGCTACGTCCCTTCAAACATTCAGAATTGAACCTACAAAGAAACAGACACAAGAAAACACTCAATGAGGCACTTCCCAGCATTGAAAATCCTGTAAATCCAGTTCTGCGGGACAAAACAGTGCGTGAGCGGAACCCTAAGCGCAGTTGTTGAACATGATCCCGTATAATTAATGCTCGTCTCAACTAAACCGGCCCTGGCGTCATTTGACTCCATTTTGCGTCACAGGCCCGGCCCGTCAGGCTGACGTTAATTTTCGTGAAACACGAACCGTCTGGCTTTACTACTTTTTACATCTACAATCTATGATGTGTGTATGGTATCGGCTGTATTGGATGTCAGTTTCGCCTAATAGCGGCTAGACATCGGATGAGGGCTACATAAAAGGGTTCATTTTGACAGCTATTCATAAAGGAAAGACGTCATAGTTTGAATTTGAAGGTGAATATGGAGATAAGTTTTAACTTATGATAGATATATCAATGCGGTACAATTATACCTACCCGTCCACTTCGATTCGTGTAGGGTTTCCATGAATCGTAAGTCATAGAAACGATTTCGTTTAGGCCGACCATAGGGGGGAACTACTTCCCGGAGCAGGATAAAATATAGCTTAATACTCACAAATAAAGCTTTTATATGCTATGATCACGTGCCTGTGATCAGATCAAGCGTCAACTTATCCCTTTTGAACAGAAAACTGAAATCTCGATTTACGCCCAACACTTTCATCATATCTCGAATCCACATTAAACATAATAAAAACATTCGTCGAAAATCCTTTACTTTATTTTTTTTCGGCCACTTAAAAATACAGTGACGATGGCCATGTTGTCATATTGTAAGATGAAACCCAACGCCGCCACTTAATACCATCGCATCGCAGTAATATCTTGTAATCAGACACCACGGACTGACCACTTTTTTTTCTCGCCCGTCAAGAATGTTTGTTGAAATCCTTTGCCAAATATGAAATTAAAGATTGGAATTCCCCTTTTATCTTTTGTTAATATCGTACTTTTTTATGGATCGTTCGTGGGTATTTTTTTCTATGTATAAGTAATTTTTATGTCCTGCTTGTCTTGCTATGGTGACAATGTTCTAATACATAGACTAGATTCTAGGTTTACATATAAAACAAGCATTATCATATATGAACTACATGCACATTATAATACCGTGTAGCTAAACTACAGTGCGTTCCTATTAACGCTAGCCATTATTATCATTTCCAATACTTGATATAGCAATGTAATATCCCAAACCCTAAATCCGTTCGTGTATTACGATATGTACGTGTAATATGCAGTGATTAATGCAGTCTGCCAGACCCCTTGTTGAACGAACGATGAGGCAGGCGTATTATGTTCAATAGTGGACGTTGCCTGACGGGGATGTATTACATTCTAATTAAGTTTGAAGCTAAAATCACGACCACGCATGTATACACTTTGAAGCTTAGCAGATTATGTGGGAAATATCTACTGCTAATATTCCATTAACAGAATTTACAGGAAAATAGTGAAATAGCGCGGTACACCTAATAAAATTTAGTACTTTAAAAATCATCAATTTCGCAATTAATAAGTTCTCACCTTCCAGTTCTCGAATCGGTTGTCTTCGTTGAAGGGTGAAGAATTCATGCAGCTGATTAGCCTACCCCATCCCATGTTACTGCTCATTATTAATCACTAAACGACTTTGGTTCCAAGTGGGTTCTTGGTATTTAGAGATGCATATTACTTAAATTAAAAATAGGTCATGCACAACCCATAATAAGTTTTTAGGATTATTAAGATTTAATCTATTTTTCGAATTCTATTTGAGTACGATTACAGCATAAATTGACATTATAATGAGGCTTGTCAGGAAATTCTTCCTTCCGCCGCTGACAATGGTCACCCTACTTTTGCAACAAATAAAAAGTTTTAGTCGATCGCGTTCGATTTATTGCTACTTAACACAACACTAATCTTTAGTTCCATCGTGTGCATAATTTCTCAATAACAGTTTGATATTCGTCAAACGTATCGGGTGACAATATGAACATAACATAAATACACCGTTTCATTTCGCTTAAGATATTGTGTGACAAAGAAAATAGCTAGTTATGTCTGTGCTTGATACCCGTGCGAAATGCTAAGCCCACTTACTGATGGCGTTTTAGTTTACTACAAATTCGAGATGCTAGGTACATACCCCAGGAGTATTAAGTAGCTATGTACTAAGATTTGATGACACACAACCTCCTGTAGTTTTTCAATAGTCGTGATGACCTAGTAGTTAAAGCACCTGTCTAGCGCCTCTCACGTACGAAAGAGTTCGATTCCAAGACCGGCTAATACTAATGTAACTTTTCTAATAATCTGTGCCCTCAATGAATGAAAGATAGCAAAGGAAAACACTTTGACCATGAATAGTATAGTAGGCAAATAATTTTTAGATTAATCAATGGAATATCCAATGTTTTTAAGAATCCCCATACATACAGGTTTTATTCACAGTCTATTTTAAATATCCACGCCCACAAACAGACAGACATTCAGAAACAAATGGGCACACCTCGCCCTTGAGTAGTGAGTCGTAATGAGTGAAATCATCGCGGATATTATAAACGTACATTATTCCTGCGCTCTGAGGCTCGTTGCTTACGTCATTACACATGTTCGCTTCATCTGGCAACTCTGAGTACAGAAATATGAAAATTAAATCGAAGTGAGTTCCTTTTCGTCCAACTTACAGTTTATGCCTTCGTTTGACACAGCATAAGGTCTGTGTGGATAGGGATTGAGGTATAGGTATTTGGAACCTCTTTATTAGGGATGGATTCGTTTATAGATCTAAATTAACTACTCATCGAAACCTATATCGGCATTTTGAAGTGCTTAAATATTTGAAGAAAATATACAAAGTACAGTACCGAATAATCGCGAGTAGGGATTAGCTAAGATAATTGTCCACAGTCGTAAACACTAATAGAAACAAAACGTAATCGCATTTTGGCCAGCCCCACGGCTTATTTCGCCAGCTTGCATCTACTTTCACTTCAAAATAAAATATTGACACAGCACATTACTCAGAACTCAATTTTTGATATGAACTCAATATGGTGTTACTAAGTGGCTTGACACCGATAATTTTGTTATATTGCAGCAAAAATAAAATCTTGAACGAATTATGTGAATTGTTCTTAGTAGTTATCACAATTTCTAAATGTGTGTCTCATGACTCAGTTCAAACCTGCATACTCAGTATCTGTCATGAATTCGAGAAGGCCAAGAATGGCGCCTGCATTTTATCGCACGTATACGCTTAGTCGTCTACGTGCGACATATCCTAGCGGCAAAAAATCTGTCGCGTAGTTTTTAAGGTCATCTTTGACACCCTTAGTTGTCTACTGTTTGCTTTAGCACATACGCGCGACAACGCCAAGTGCTATCCCAGAGTGATTCCGCGCAGAAAATCCGCTTGTGTGAAAGCGCTCTTAAGCACGAATATTTATATGCACGAAAATAACTGCCACATAACCCTTAGAGTTAATAAAATCATCTTGAGTAAAACTTAACTTGAATAAAGTTCATTCCTTCTCTATAAAAGCACTGGGAAGAAGAAAAATAGCCATACCACGAGATAATAAATAGAACGATGCTAAAATATTCTTACTTAAGAATATTAAATGTGCTCTTAAAATTTCTGATAATTGCGAAATCCTTACGTAGATACTAAAGATACACTTACTATACTAGATCTATTTCAAGCAGTATTTCACCCCATGCGGCGCAATACGAAAGTACTAACATATGTAGGTATATCCATCGCCAACTGCGTACCTATGCATTTTTGAATTGTATGAAAACAACCATGCATGTTTTGTATAGCTCCATGATCACTATCAATGGAACGAATGAAATGAAATACGAGAAAAGATAAATATATATAGCGAAGAAAATATTCTATATTTATCTTCATGTTTACAAGTCTCGAGGGTAACCTTGTAAACAATATTTTTGTTATAAAAAAAATATCTTGTATCATTCAATGCATGCTTCTGTTTATGGTTTATAAGTGTGTTTCATATTTTTAGTTATTGGCAGGCCCGTTAACAATTCTGTCCTGTAGTTTGCATGTTGTATTGTCACCCTACTGGTAACCCAGAGGAACTCAACCGCGAGAATTTACCATTGGTGTTTGATAAAAGCTAAATGTGTTTTTTTTTTTGTTTACGTTTTGTCTTCTATTTACCAAACTTTTTGTTTTGTTTTAGTTGCTGACCGATAATAAGGTATGTCCAAAATATTATTGTTTTTATACTCAAAAAATAATACTGACAAAACATCGCGAGAACGAGACATTGATGATACCTGCGTGATTAATATTAAAAACTACAAGTAAGTAAGTGTGAAATTCTAAACTATTCCCAGCAGTAATTAAACAAATTATGTCACAATTAGAACTCTGTATTCAGAAGCATTATTTTACAAAGGAGCGTTCAGAATGCGCGGCTCGCGCTAGCTACGCCCGGTGTTGCCATCTAAAACGAGTTTTCCCCGAAAGTGTGGCGTTCCGTTCTCGCATGACCAAAACAGTCGGGTGCCATACTCTCCGGTTGCCAGAAGAGCATTGCACGGCAACCCGATACTCTCTTTGTTTCGTACCCAGACGTTATAATGAGAAACATGTGAAACATAATCGATCTACGGATATCGGAGACGTAATATTACGCCGCTGCTTTTGTTCAGGGCGCGTTCGTGTTCGCGCTTTGTGTTTTCTATTCGATGATAGGGTTTTATTTTGAGCCGCTGTGGGAAACTATTCGGTGCATGCGAGTCAGACGATTGACGATGTATCGAATGAGTGTGGAATATAAATCGTGTAACATTAGAACGTCACGGGAGTGTTTAATGAAAAATTACGTCTTGAGCAATTCAGCGACGTTTTGAAATTGAAACTCATTTACGACTGTTTCATTGTTGTTGGGTAAGCCGTGGGGAATGTTTACATCGTATGACACGTAACACAAGGCGGTCGCATGGGAAACACTATGTTGAACACTTTAAGAGGAGCAGAGGACCTATACAAATTTTGTGGATCAGATTTTTCTCTCTCCTAAATCCTTCCAAAAGTTGTCTGTGAAAAAAACCTGTAACATTCAACAAAAATGTTGTATGTCTTCTAAATTTTGACACTAAGCAGTGATAAATTCTCCAAATGCTTAATCCTATTTAAAGGGCAGTGCTCATTGCTTGCGCATACTTAGATGACCAATTTTAGACTTGGTTCTCGTTCTATTCCCGTTCGAAGCTACAGTATACGGCAAGTGTGTGAAACCGTAGCGGGGGCCTATCGATGTAAGAACACGAGGATCATATTACTGCGAATGTAGTGGTGATCCTTACAAATTGTGTGTTTGTCACACTGTTTTAGAAACTAAGGATTTGTTTATTAGTGATTCTTTATTTATTTGTGCTAGTTGTGAGATAGTGGGATATCTGGATATCTGGGATAGTGACCAAGGAAATGATAGAAATGGTTTATACCAAAAAATATGTAAGAGGATAGGAGAAGTTTAAAGAAGAAATTCCTTTACATTTTATCGGCCGTCAGAAATGATTACCTGCTAAAAGTATATTGAAATAAAACTTACTTTATTTCTACCAAAACCTTATGGCAAGAATTGTGTAGGGTCCATTCTTCTATTCCATTGCAACGCTGACCACAGAAAATATACCTAGACCCTGACACTGTCAGCAAGTTGGCCGTTGATTTTAAACAACTCATGGTAGCAGTAGCCTTAATTAATCAGCTTAGGCAAGCCAATACAGCTACAAAGAGTTTCTGTTACGTTCATTAAATTGGAGACAAATCTTTGTCAGCTTTTCGTTAGCTGGGGATTCCCATAACATGAAACCTGCCACAAACTTGGTAGCTAAGTATGTATAGTACATAAAGGCTGCTGTGTTTTATGAAAGTACAGACGACAGCAGGTCTAATTATACGAATCTGTAAAATTTGACCGGTCAAAAATTAACCTACCTCCATTGTGATAAGGTTGAAAATCTATTGCAGAAATTTGACAGATTGTGGTAACTTGATGGCTGTCGTCTGTACTTACCAAACGGCCGATTTGGAAGGAGCTAGGACCTAAAGGTCCAGAGTAGTAAGAGTTCTATCACACTGCAGATTTTTTTGTCGGCCGATAGTTTGATCGGGCTCTTGATGAGTACAGACACTTTATATGTTCTGTGAGTACGGAGATGTAGGTATGGGAGCGCGGACATTGAGCAGACTGGTATAGACAGACTAAAAAGTTTGATATTACGATAGCTTGAACAGTATGAAAATGCGAACACTCGGGACGACGGACGATTCTCGTAATTTATATATGTAAAAATCAATAACCTTACTCATTCACTGATTCATCAAAGTAGGGCCCACACCCGTGAACCTATAAACCTTGAATTTTGCACAGAGGTTCATATTTATCGAAATTCCCACGGGAACGGAAAAAACGGGATTTTAACTTTACGGTAAGCCCTGGCAGAAGCTAGTAGAACAATATTTTTGAAACAAACTGGGGACTGGAAAATGAAAGATAAATCTCCAGAATAAAGGTGCTATGGTCTATATTTCATACTTATCATGAATCTATTTATCCAAGATCTTAGCCGCTGTAATTAGATAGAATTACCCAGTCTAGCCTGTTCATTTGATACCGAGGTACCATTTGTTTGAAATGAGAGCAAAAATCTTGTAATTACTAATGAGGCAGACGAGCGTTCTGTAAGCCCTGATTACTGGTACTGCTTCTGGTTATTATAGGCTTCAAATAAAATTGATAGGTTCAGAAACCTAGACTGCCCGATAAACTTATAGTATTATAAGGATCTTGCTGCAATTGAATGACATTGTCGTAGGGCTACTTTTTTAGGGTTCCGTACCCAAAGGGTAAAACGGNCGTACCCAGACGTTATAATGAGAAACATGTGAAACATAATCGATCTACGGATATCGGAGACGTAATATTACGCCGCTGCTTTTGTTCAGGGCGCGTTCGTGTTCGCGCTTTGTGTTTTCTATTCGATGATAGGGTTTTATTTTGAGCCGCTGTGGGAAACTATTCGGTGCATGCGAGTCAGACGATTGACGATGTATCGAATGAGTGTGGAATATAAATCGTGTAACATTAGAACGTCACGGGAGTGTTTAATGAAAAATTACGTCTTGAGCAATTCAGCGACGTTTTGAAATTGAAACTCATTTACGACTGTTTCATTGTTGTTGGGTAAGCCGTGGGGAATGTTTACATCGTATGACACGTAACACAAGGCGGTCGCATGGGAAACACTATGTTGAACACTTTAAGAGGAGCAGAGGACCTATACAAATTTTGTGGATCAGATTTTTCTCTCTCCTAAATCCTTCCAAAAGTTGTCTGTGAAAAAAACCTGTAACATTCAACAAAAATGTTGTATGTCTTCTAAATTTTGACACTAAGCAGTGATAAATTCTCCAAATGCTTAATCCTATTTAAAGGGCAGTGCTCATTGCTTGCGCATACTTAGATGACCAATTTTAGACTTGGTTCTCGTTCTATTCCCGTTCGAAGCTACAGTATACGGCAAGTGTGTGAAACCGTAGCGGGGGCCTATCGATGTAAGAACACGAGGATCATATTACTGCGAATGTAGTGGTGATCCTTACAAATTGTGTGTTTGTCACACTGTTTTAGAAACTAAGGATTTGTTTATTAGTGATTCTTTATTTATTTGTGCTAGTTGTGAGATAGTGGGATATCTGGATATCTGGGATAGTGACCAAGGAAATGATAGAAATGGTTTATACCAAAAAATATGTAAGAGGATAGGAGAAGTTTAAAGAAGAAATTCCTTTACATTTTATCGGCCGTCAGAAATGATTACCTGCTAAAAGTATATTGAAATAAAACTTACTTTATTTCTACCAAAACCTTATGGCAAGAATTGTGTAGGGTCCATTCTTCTATTCCATTGCAACGCTGACCACAGAAAATATACCTAGACCCTGACACTGTCAGCAAGTTGGCCGTTGATTTTAAACAACTCATGGTAGCAGTAGCCTTAATTAATCAGCTTAGGCAAGCCAATACAGCTACAAAGAGTTTCTGTTACGTTCATTAAATTGGAGACAAATCTTTGTCAGCTTTTCGTTAGCTGGGGATTCCCATAACATGAAACCTGCCACAAACTTGGTAGCTAAGTATGTATAGTACATAAAGGCTGCTGTGTTTTATGAAAGTACAGACGACAGCAGGTCTAATTATACGAATCTGTAAAATTTGACCGGTCAAAAATTAACCTACCTCCATTGTGATAAGGTTGAAAATCTATTGCAGAAATTTGACAGATTGTGGTAACTTGATGGCTGTCGTCTGTACTTACCAAACGGCCGATTTGGAAGGAGCTAGGACCTAAAGGTCCAGAGTAGTAAGAGTTCTATCACACTGCAGATTTTTTTGTCGGCCGATAGTTTGATCGGGCTCTTGATGAGTACAGACACTTTATATGTTCTGTGAGTACGGAGATGTAGGTATGGGAGCGCGGACATTGAGCAGACTGGTATAGACAGACTAAAAAGTTTGATATTACGATAGCTTGAACAGTATGAAAATGCGAACACTCGGGACGACGGACGATTCTCGTAATTTATATATGTAAAAATCAATAACCTTACTCATTCACTGATTCATCAAAGTAGGGCCCACACCCGTGAACCTATAAACCTTGAATTTTGCACAGAGGTTCATATTTATCGAAATTCCCACGGGAACGGAAAAAACGGGATTTTAACTTTACGGTAAGCCCTGGCAGAAGCTAGTAGAACAATATTTTTGAAACAAACTGGGGACTGGAAAATGAAAGATAAATCTCCAGAATAAAGGTGCTATGGTCTATATTTCATACTTATCATGAATCTATTTATCCAAGATCTTAGCCGCTGTAATTAGATAGAATTACCCAGTCTAGCCTGTTCATTTGATACCGAGGTACCATTTGTTTGAAATGAGAGCAAAAATCTTGTAATTACTAATGAGGCAGACGAGCGTTCTGTAAGCCCTGATTACTGGTACTGCTTCTGGTTATTATAGGCTTCAAATAAAATTGATAGGTTCAGAAACCTAGACTGCCCGATAAACTTATAGTATTATAAGGATCTTGCTGCAATTGAATGACATTGTCGTAGGGCTACTTTTTTAGGGTTCCGTACCCAAAGGGTAAAACGGGACAACGGGATCACAATAACATAAGCGCTGTTCCAAACTTTCAACATTATGGTTGTGCGTTTGATTCAACTTTGAGAATAATAATAAAGTTTACTTGGGAAAGTTGTTTGTAATCATGAGTACCATCCAAGTTCATGTATCAGTCATTAATTACCAGTTACCCTGTATACTATTGCCCATTTTCGGTATTATTTCTCCGGATACAAAAACATTAATCTGAAAGCCCATTTTTTCTTTTATTACGTACATTCAACAAATACATAGCAATTCTAAATGAATATGATAGTTGTTTTCCATGCGATATAGTGACGTCCATATTTGTTTCCATGTACATTAGCACCGCGATCGTTTTACACGGCATTAGGTAAATTATAAGCTCCACTAGTCGGTGGAACCCGATATGTTTGCAGTCGGTGCCGTCTCGGCTTCACCCTTCACAGAGTAGAGGGATACAGTAGGACCATAACGTTCATTTGTTAATGGCTCCCGTTATTGCAATGTTGGTGTGTTTTTTTTGCATTTTTTGTATTCGGAATATTAGTTTGTAACTAAGTATTTGACAAAAAATAAAAAAAAAATCCAACAATAAAATAACACTTTTTGTGTACTTCATCAAATGTCTGTATTTTTTTTTTGTTTTTGGTTTACGATTACCTAAAAATGTTGTGGGATTGTATAAGAGTATTTAATTAAATTATTTATATTTTTTTACTCTCTTGATTAGTGGACTGTCTATTCTATGATATTACTCAGGTTATATTATACAAATCTGACAACATTTCTATCTATCAACGTACCTATTTAAGTAGGTAAGCCTATCCTTTACAAAAATAAGTGTATTTTGATATTTTTCGTAATCAATACACCATATAATATAACATTAAGTTATTAGTGTTGTTGCGTGTACTTTTCGCAACTGTGCTGTTTTGCAGGAGAGTACCTATGTGGTGTAGCATTTTGTTCTCCTTTCGTAGGACGGTCTGTAGGGGCCGTGTTGGTTGGCTTTGCCACCGACGACGCCAAGAAAGCGGGGACAGAATGCTGCACTACGTGTTCGTGGTAGCACAACACTTTCCTTGCAGAATAGCACAGTTTGCACTTTAGTAGAATTATGAGGGGTTGCATTTCGATGTATTGTTGCCTTCTCGTCCTATTTTGAGAACTAGAAAAGAATTTTCATTCGTTTTATTCACTTTGTTTAGCATTCACAGCGAGTCAACAGCACGATTTGTTTTGGTTAGAAATTGACGTTTCGTTGATTGACACTTGTCATGTTATTGATTGAGGTTATAGATCCTT
>NWSH02000437.1:2274482-2316557 GCA_002382865.2 Heliothis virescens | reverse complement strand
GGATGTGTGACTAGTGGTTTCCCTGGACTTTTGGTATGCCTTTTTACTATCTCAGTGTCAGTGCCCATGCGGATCAGGACATTTAGAATCAAAATTTTAACTTTAATTTAGAAGCGGAGCGTTGGGCTCATTTTATTTGGATGCCACCTCTAGCATAATGTTTTAAGAATTTGTTAATTTAAGCATAAGAACTGTTTCTCGGTCATGACCAGAACAAAGGCCTTTTTAAAGAATAATATGTGTTAACATAATTTAATTTAGAAAAAAACTTGTTTGTAAAACCATATCCTCTCTTAAGGTCGATTTACATCAAACGAACATAGAGCTAGAGCTAGAACAAGAGCATTCTTTCGTAATCTTTTAGTGTAAACGAAAGCTAGAGGTATCGATTTACATCAAACGAACATAGAGCTAGAGCTAGAACAATCGCTAGAACACAAAAACGCTTTGATGAGACCGCTCAGTGGCGCGAGCACGTCCGAACACGCTAGAACGCTCTAAGCAACTGTTCGCGCGCTCTTGCGCCGTTTACATCAAGCGAGCGAGCATTCTTAGAATATTCCATAGAATCTTTGCGAACGCACTAAGAACAACGAAGGAATGCTCTACGCCTGTTTACACTAGAAGAATTAGCTGTAGTGGGGATAGAATGAGCATTCGCTCGTTTTATGTAAATCGACCTTTATAGTTCATACTTTGTAAAGACTAACTAAACTAATTCAAGAATTTATTTCAAAATTGTACACATAATTTAATTTTAACAGAATATATGACAGGAACATATTGTCTTGTTTAATTTTTATTTATTCCAAGGTTTTGACGCCTTGGTGGCGCCCATAGAACACCAGGTAACAACATAACCTCTCAACTTGTAGCGAGTGTAACATCCACCAGGTCCAAGAACCCACCGCTCTTAGAACCACCTCAACCGAGCTAGCCGATGCAGACTGAGGTTTGGCAAAAACTTTGCTAGCCCGATAGTCTGCAGCATAAATTTGGCGCCCAACGTGGGGCAGGACATTTACAAATTTATGCTGCAGACTATCGGGGTTAGCAAAGTTTTTGCTAAACCTCAGTCAGCATAAATTTGGCGCCCAACGATTACAACACGATCACGATCGGCCATGAAAANGTGTCTTCCCACAATTTATGAATGCTCAGGTTTCCCGTATAATCAGCTACTGACTAACTGCTTAGCTGTCATTTACGGACACATTAATTACAACTTCTTGTTTTATTATTTAAGGTGTAAACTTTTACGGCCACTTTGTTGCTACTTCATAAATCTTAAAGCTGTTCTTGTGTTTATTTTATTTTCACATTTTTATGCAAATTCACACCTTTTGCGCAATTTTGATTTGTTGGATGATAAGCTGGACGAATATAGATTTGATACTATATCGCTATACGTATATGTTACGTTATGTATTAGATGGCTATTAATTTTATAAGTGACACATGATATTATTAATAATTGACGTCAGTAAAATTACTAAAAGTCACTGCCACTAAAACTTACCCAGTTATCAAAAATTTTGGTTGTTATTTTACAGATTCTTCTGAAACTATAAAGCTACATAGGGTCGCGCTTTGTTTTCATTATTTCCTCATAATGAATCTATATTCTGAAGCATTTCCAATATCACATAATCCCGTGCCTACTAAAAGAGCAACATTTCTGACGATGCTAATAAATAATTTATCAGACTAATTGTTGACATAACAAAATACACGAAACACACAAAATAGAGAATTTACTCTACTACTTTAATATTAATGATATTCTGTAATATTTACGTAAACATTGGACATTGAAACTAATCCAAGTTCATGTTTCCCGATAGTTTGGACACGGACAAACGACGTAAAACATTTATTTATGTCGGATTCGAATTTCTTGGTGACTACACACATTGCTATTCGATTTTGTGTTTACATTTACTATTTTCTTTTATCGCGCGTGTTATTTGGCGTGTTGTGTGTTGTAACAGAAATAACGATTGTGTGTAAGTTTTCTAAAACATAGCTTAGGTAGGTACCTACTTACTTTTATCAGGTATAAAAATTACTATACCATTTTCGCGTTATGATGAGTTCCCTGACAGTTCAAATTTTTCCATCACACGCAAACTGCTATAAAGCTATAACAACAAACCAACAAAATAAAGTTATTTTAAAATATTGTATCTTTGTTAATTACCCAGTAAACGATATTTTTTTATATATTTTAAATGAACTAAATTAATGTTAATGGCTAATAAATTAAATAATCGATGTAAAAAAATATGAGTTAAAACAATGTCGAAAATGACAGATAAACGAAACGGAATGTGACTTGCGTCAATAGAGATTGACGCAAGTTACTGAATCGAAAAAAAATCGATGTATAGTAGTCGGCCATATGAAAAATTTTAAATTCCGATTCCATTTTCTTTGTCAACCGATTCGATTTAATAAAATAATCGATTAAGTTTCGTTAGGTTACATCACTCTAACTGTCAGATATGAACTGCCAGGGAACTCATGCTAAAATAAAAGCACTATACTAGGTAGAGGAAGAGCGCCAGCCAGATGGGTGGACCAACTCAAGAAGGTGACTGGAGGCCAGATACAGTGAGCGGTACATATGGCACAGAACCGGACCGAGTGGAGAAGATTGACATACAGTCACGATCCTCAGCATTGAGGGAACGACCAGAAAGAAGAAAACTACAATCAGCAATAGTACTCATTGATTCATTATCTCAAGTGATAGGTCTATGATTAATGAATACTTCAAAGTTGACAAAAATACCTAGAGAGTAGACTAAAAACAATGATTTCTCTCTGATAAATTTACTGCAAGTCTAAATATAAGACTCTTACCAGGAAAATCTATATAAAGTTTATACATATGAGCTTTAACGATCATGTTACGATTTTATTTTATCACAATATATTAGTTTGTAACTGTTCCTGCTTCGTTTTATGTGTAAAAGCCATATATGCGATATGCATCGAAACTTTATACCTATCATTATTAAAAACAGCGCTTTCATTTTGAGCATAAATATCAGATTTCTTAGCTTTAAAAGTAATATTCGTTTATTTGTTTTGAATGCAAATTATCTCGGAATTTTAAGAGTACACAATGACGTAACTACATTTTAACACTGGCATTTATGGCATAAAAATGGTTCAAGTGGTTATTAAGAGATTGAAAAGTTTCGTCACTTCTTTTCAATCCTACTACAATCTGTCAAACTTCAATAGATTTTCAACCTTATCACAATAATCAAAGGTTATTGTTCGATTGGTAAAATTTTACAGATTCTCATAGGTTGACCTGCTGTCGTCTGTACCTAATAAACCCACAAAATCGAAGTAAGTAGCAATTTAACACAGGAGAAAAATATGCCGTAAAAAATAAATTACCTAAATAAAAATACTAAATACTTACAAAAAAAAACTAGCAAAATGACATTTGAGTACCGTATAATGTTACTCTGTGACGCCAGTAAGCTCCGCCCTAATGAATGACGTCCTATGGCGACTGCTACCATGATAGCGATTGCGTAGGTTTGATTAGTTCTTTTGTCACCCGGTCACTGGGTCAAGGAATTAATGGCTTAATACCAAAATAAAGTATTGTTCTCCGTTTAAGGTTGAATGTGATAGGCGAGAGGATAAATGGAAGCGGTGTCGTTTTTCATAGGTTGATGAGGTACCAACTTTATACCTTATGAGCATAAAATATTCTACATACATCACTTACGTATTACTTAGTTTCTCTATTGATTTAGTGTAAAGGCCCATTTTGCAGGTTGGAGATAAAATTCTAGATGTGTTTAATTTTGACTACTCGCCCTTAGTGTTTTCGGAATTAACTGGTTCCTCCGACACCTGTACAATTGGAATTTTGCTTGACAATTTCAAACTATTTAAACTATCTTATCTACACAAGCTTAATTTGAAAGCACTTATAAAAAATATTTTTTTTACTCGGGGAATTCCTGAGTAAAATATCCTACAAAAAACTTAAAAGAAGTGCCTGACAGGCGCCTGCGCTTCTGATTACACCTTAGGTAAAATGAAGCGTGATGCCATGTGATCCGGCTGCATTTAATTAAAATTAAAACATTACCTGCCTGAAAGATTTTTTAAAACGGCACCTTTTTAAGCCAAGAGAAAACTCCCCGTCTTTAAAAGCAGACTAGCTTACTGTTTCATGAAGAAACAAGATACTCATGAAGTCCTACTTACACATAAGAAAAACCTACTATATTTCCAGGAAAAACATTTTCCTAACACACTTTACAAAATATCTTTCAAAAGCAATTTCCCTGCAAGTTTGAGTTTCAATCGCTATATGCTATGCTCAAAGACTGCAACAGTTTAAAGCGTCAAGTTTTCTGCTCTGGCAACACCGTGCGTAGGTCGGTCGGTGTCCGATTACGAACGCTCCTAAATTTACCTTAGCCAAGCTACTGCCATTAAAAGCATTTATGTTATATTGGATATCACAATATTATCGAGAGTTGAGTTACCGCGCTTTGACCGTTCATGGCTTTGTTAGGTACGCTATTGTAAGCTGTCTGGCCAAACCTGTGCTGATTGACAAGGTCGAAAATGTAGGTTACCTATTGCTATATGGTAATCAATAACTAAAAGCTATACATCGTTAGCTATTTTCTTAGGTTCGAATTTCCTAACGGGTTGGTTCTTATGACGAAGTTTCTTCCATCATAGTAGTGGGGCCACATTTATTCGCGAACATTTTGTACATACGTCCACTGCAGTCCCTGTGCAGCTTAGTATTGCGAGGTCCTGTTTATTTGCAGAGTTTTCTGCTTTCAGTTGGCGAACAAGAAAATCATTTAGTGCGAGTTCTCCCTTTTCAGTATCAAGCTTCAGATGAAAATCGTCATAACCCATATAACTAAGTGTAATTCTGACCAATACGCATAAAATAAGCCAACATATTTTAATGATGCGACTTTCCATTGCAATCAGCAACGCCCTGCATAAATCTTGCAATTACACCTGCATATTCAATTAAAAGCTTTCAATAATAAACAACGAAACACGTTAAATTAATAAACAAAATTTTCGCATACATTTCCAATACATCGTTAGTACAAATTAATCGTAGTACTGCTGCCTAATTAATATTTCGCAGTAAAGATACGACATATCCGTAGTTTGGTACGTAAATGTTGAATAATGGCCGTCCAGTTTTACACGTTCCTTCTGCACGTAGGTACGATGCGTTCGGAGTATCGTATTTTCACCGGTGATAATTATTACGCAACGCAACACTGGCAACACTGACGTCGGCCGTAAATTGAAACGCGAAAGCTCTAGTACACGGTAGTGTGGTTAGATCATTATTAGAAATAGGATTTATTGATTTAATTGCACATTTGTTACGGTTTCATGTTTGATGTTTTGATTTGTAACAAAGAATTATTTTGTTTTTGGTATTATTCTAATGTGAATGATAATTATTTGTCTATTATTATTGAAGTTGTAGTATTTTTGTTATAAATCACTTGTAAGTATTGGTATTATAGTATAAGTAAACATTTTATGACCATAGACTCGGTGGAGTATTGGATTAGTTTTTTTTTCTTTTTTGTAGTTTTTTACACGGTATACCTAACGGTTTTGCGTGTAAATTTAATATTATTTAGGTAGGTTCGACGCTACACTACAAAATCCATGATAATGTTCCAATGTGAATCATTAACTATAAGTAAAATGTATTACTTACAATGAATTACTACCGCACTCAGAGACATCAATTAAATTTTAATGATTACTTACTTAAAAAAAAATATTGACACTTATGTCAATATCCATAAAGTCTTTCTATACTTAAGATAAGTAATGATTAGCTTAAATGACGTCTCTGAGTGCGGCAGTTAATCTGTATAGTTATTTAATTATCATCAACTATAAGTAAAATTTATTATAATCAATTAATCTGTACACTTAATTACAATTTAAAAACATATATAAAAAGACTATAACAACCTAAAAACTAGCTTCCACCCCATCGTTGTCGACTGGGAGCGTGCCCAAAAGGTTGGTAGCATGGCCATGCAGTATGGCAATGCTTAACCTTTGTCCAAGGTAATAGCCAGCCCTGGAAGCATCAACCAGCCACTCAAATATTCATTCGGTTCATTGTTTATTCACTTTACTTTAACTTATTATTCTTATTATGTACAGGCAACAGCACATCAAGCTACCATAATCTGTCAAATTTCTGCGATAGATTTTCAACCTTATCACAATAGTGGAAGGTAGATGTTCGATTGGTAAAATTTGACAGATTGGTATACGTTTACCTGCTGTCGTCTGTACCATCATCTCTCTGATCAAGTTAAATTATACCTATCGAGTAAGTAGCTACATAGGTACGGGCCGCGGGTCATAACTTGCCAATGATTGGGTAAAGAGCGGCTATCTTGTAAGATCATGTAACCGGAGCCCCATGGGAACAGCCACGGTAAATAGTTTCATTACGACGATGGCTACCGCTTACACAATCGTGCTTTACTGAATAAGGTCTAAGTAGGCATCTATAGTTCTACGTCTTAGGAATAAGAGTTTTATTCTGGAAACCGAAAAAATCCGGCTAAGTGCGACTCGGACTCGCGCTCGGATTCCGAACCATTTATCAGTATAACATCCTAAAAATCACGTATTTTGTACAGACGACAGCAGGTCAACGTATACGAATCTGTCAAATTTTACCAGTCAAACATTAACCTACCTCCATTGTGATAAGGTTGAAAATCGATTGCAGAAATTTGACAGATTGTGGTAACTTGATGTGCTGTCGTCTGTACGATATCTATTTGCCTACCATTCTAAATTAAAGCCTTTGCTAATTAATACACCATAGCTCGACATTATACCTGCTACCCATGTCTGAAGATGCTAAATTATGTGTGATCGGAGTTTCGCGAAAATGACGATTTTCGATCTGTTTCCTGGTTTTGCAAATGTCCGACAATGTGAATAAACTAATAAATAAAGCGACAAAGAAATGGTCTCATCAAGCTCCGTCAAAGCAACGTAAACATTTCCATCCATCGCAGATTTCTTTCTGTAACTAGAGTCCAATTATCTTTGCTGGACCGGTCATCTTGTCCTATGAAATATTAGCCGTCTCAACGTCACTAAGCTTCGCAAGCCAGATTAATTAAAACCAGGTTATTTTGATACTCGTGTGTCAAAGAGATACGGTTTCAATGTAATGAAGGCATCTTCGTAAGAGCTTTGAATGTTGCCGATATGTAGCGGTTAACGAGATTCCATTTTGTTGGAATATCGGACTTACTGTTGCTTTGACGACCGTGCTCATATTATGTTCGTGTTTTAGATAGGTATTAAATATTGGTTTGGTTATGTAAATAAACGTTGAACATTAAAATATGTTCGCTTAAAATGTCAACGTTCAAAACACCGAAAATTCATAAACCCACCTATTTTTGTTTTGAGTTTTTAGTCATTCAACGTAGCGAATTCGTAGCAACGTTCCGTGTGTTGACTACGGCTACGACTACGATATACTTATCTCGTAGTCATTGCGTAAGCAATTCATCATCTACAGTTTTTCAGTAGCTTAATAGCTTTACTTGTCCGAAGTTGGCTTCTAGTGACTTCATGCTAGTTGAAATGTATAAATAAAACACTACTAAATTCATGTGCGAGGCGTTAAATGTCTTACTTCAGTGAAGTAAAAAGCACTGTAGAAATGATTTTATTGTTCCTACAAAATTACATTTGCAGTAGCAGTTGGATTCTAAAACGAGTCCTCTAAAATTACTACAGCTTCCGTAACCAATAAAATAAAACACAATATTCCACGCTGCCAAATTACCACTAATAAACGAAAGTTGATGACTAACACTTTTTATTAACTAAATTACGGTCCATGGGTTTTATGACAACATTTAGTAAGAGAACTCTTTGTGATCCTATTTCTGCTGCTTAGTATTGTTGCTATGACAGGAGGACAGAATACAAAGGTGTTACCGTGGAGTTATCCTAGAACGCAAAGGAATATAAATACATTGTGCTTACCTTGTGGTAGAGTTGTAAGTAGTCGTCCCTTTTCAACCCGCTTACTGAAGTCGTAATAATTAATAATGATGACTGGGTTTTTAAAAACGTCAGTGAAACACTGATGCAGCAGCATCAGTGTTTCAATTTGGAGGATAAGGCTCTCGTTATTAGAGATATATGAACCTTGGTCACTGGCATACGTTCATTGCACTAGTCAGGAAACACTTGTCTCGATATGGATACGATACGTAGCTCACATAGCCAAGTAGCTTTAATATTTTGGCTAGAAAGTGTCAACGCGTGATTTCACTCGCGCGAAAACACCCCGCCTGGACAAGCTCTTAGCAATGCAACAATGACCTAGCAGCTCCAAAAAGCCTGTTATCGTTTCAGAATAACTACGTTGAAACCTTCTCAGTGTTAGAGGACGCCTGTGCCCAGCAGCGGGACGATAAAAAGCCTGATGATGACGTTGAATTTTATCTGGACAGGTGGATAAAGTAAGATAAAGTACAAAAATTAAATACAACAAAAACAATATGACACCGCGTTGTTTTTTAAAGTACACAATATTTTTTTTTGAAGTGACACAGATACCTCTTGAGTTACGTGTTGTTGTAAGATCTGGACGGTTCTGTATATCCATAAGAATTTATTGTCGCGATATCTGGCAGTCGGCTTGATTTTAAGGAGGTCATCAACGACAACATTTATTTTATATAAGTAAATCGTGTTTTATTTCAGATTTGGTGTTTAAAATAGACGTTGTATTTGTGGACGATACGTGGGTTAGCATTATATTCCAAAATTACATCAGATGTTGGGTAAATGTAGTTTCTTGCTCTCGCTTGACCTTATTCAGTACTTATAATTTTAGTG
Organism: Heliothis virescens; assembly: GCA_002382865.2. Taxonomy (NCBI): domain Eukaryota; kingdom Metazoa; phylum Arthropoda; class Insecta; order Lepidoptera; family Noctuidae; genus Heliothis; species Heliothis virescens. The sequence goes on along the minus strand of NWSH02000437.1, from coordinate 2,307,620 downwards.
ATTTTTCCGCAGAACTTGCTGGGGTAAATTAATAGAATAAGCAATTCGTTTAATCTGTAAACTAATAGCAAACTACTTGACCTTGCTTTGTAGATTTCATTTCTAAGATTTCTGCGGTTTGTAGTTTTTCAATTATTTTCCTAACTTTGAGAAGTTAATTTATGACTTCTTAAGGACCTTTACCTATAAACCTGGTCTAATTATAAAAAAATCCAGTGGCAAAGCATCCTTTTATTTGATCAGACTAAACTTCAGATGTCACGGTTTTTGACTATTACGACAGCTGACCGGGACAAACGGCTTATCGTGTTCTTCGAGACGAAGAGCTCTTCGCTTGTTGTGACCGGTAGAGAATACGTCTTACATGGTCACATGTTTCAGTATTCTATGTTACTGTACATACTATACTTAGCCTATACTTATCCTTACTCGGCATTTTTTCAAAACGATCCAGTAGTTTCTGATAGCACGTTCAAACAAAGAAACTTGTCTTATAATAATTATTTAGTTAATTATGTAAATCATATCATATTTTATTGATCGTGTGATCAGTTTATTGACCGTATGTTCAATGCGACAAAGGGGCACAGCTAGGATCATCAGCTTAATTTTTCTAACAGTTATAACTTCTTTTCTAGGACTTCGCAGAAACAGCGATGAACGAACTGCTGGGCTGGTACGGGTATGAAAGACTGGAGTTACGGAGGTGGGCGGCATCGCGAGCTCGAGACGCCTCCAGTCCTGAGCAGACTAGCGAACAGAAAAATAAAGGTTTGTAGAAGCCACATGATTACTATTTTTTTACAAATCTTTGAATAATCGATGCATAAGGATTTATCGGAAAAATATTATGTGCTTTTGGTAGGCGACAAAAGGTACTTAGGGTAATTCCTACCGCCCATATTCAGTTTTTCGGCAAACCAAAACAATTTTTCTCACTCCTGAATCAAATCGACAACGCAAGCTCTTATTATTTTTAGTTACAATATCGAAACAAATGTTTGTACATATAAGAGCAATATCGTAACTAAACCCCTCACGCTTCAAGGTAAAGCGAGCTTAATTGAGCGTGTAAATCAAGGTAACTTTGCTACCGGCTATTTAATTCCCGCCTCTATTACGTAGTAATATCATATCAAATAAATACGAATTAAATTTCTTAGAACACGGACCCTCTTCCCGGTGCAGCTGGACTTCTACGAATAGATGTGTTTCCGAACGCAACCCTCGCGCGCGCTTTCACGATAAAAACGGCGGCAAAATGAAACTCGCTGCGTGATGCCACAGATAGTAATCTAATTCCTACATTCAGTATAATAAACTCATTTTCTCGGAACTCCTTCTGTTTACGAGGTGTGATACGGATATTATATCGATAATTTTTAGTAACGATACCACGAAACACGATAAAAATCGCTGAGCAAGAAATGGACGGAATACAGAAGAAGAGAGAGAGCTTTGTACGTATTGTAGGCACATATATCGATGTTAGCAAACGTACATTATTTACAAATTTGATACCGCAAAGCCGGTTTACTATTCCTAATGAACGCCCCGCGAATACGTAGTATAAACAGGTACCGATGTAGGTGTGCCGCAAGTGAAAATGTAGAACTTTGTGGTTAAATTGTGATGATTAGGAATGTATAACGTTACAGTATAGTGTTACATACAAATAAACACAAGCGTCTATTTGGAACGGAATAGCACTGCCTAGAGATATTTCATCATAATTAAGAGAATATAGGTACATACCTAGTCAACTAAGAATAAATCTTGTATCTAGGTGCTAATGAAGAATTCATAAAAAATCAAGACATCTTATTTATTAAATTATCAAGTAAATACCTATTCAATAGACAATGCGATGCGTGGTCATATTTTGATATGACCAAAAGATGTATTGCCTATCTAAACTAAAAGGTATCCTCATAGAGTATTATGTAATTAGTAGCAGTTAGAAGGGTTAGGTACCGTGTCTAAACACTTAAAAGAATTTCTGCTTACCATTGTCCGTAATGAGTCTCAATTACAAGGAAATCAAAGTAAAACCATTAGTTTTCCATTTCATAATCGTAGGTTTGGAAAAAGGTAAATTAATAAGGGCACTAAAGTATAACAAGCTATCATTTACCCGCCCTGTGTAAGGTTAAAACGAATCGCAGTAATGAGAAAGCCAGTGTACAGTTTCGCGCGTTTTTTCTATTCAATATCATTCGCAAATTAATAATAATTGGAGATGGATACCCGAGCTACGACTGAAGAGCAGTTTTTATTATTTACCAACAACATGATATTCACAGTTGCAACTTTCATTTCAATTAGCCAATTTTCCTGTAATTTTTTATAGGATAATGGATAGCAGTCGGTTGTTTTCTTTTTTTGTGCGTTGTTTTTTTTTTGCGATTGCCAGGAAATGTTCATTAGCAAGAAGTTACATTTGTATATTTAATAAAACTTATTCTTTATTTGAGTTCCAAGAATTATTGCTACAAAATAATATTGAGTTTTTACAATGAACGCCTGATGTATTTTTACGGCAAATTTTCAGCGGATATTTAAATCTCTTTAAGTTTTTTTTTTTATTAAATTATATTAATGGAGTCACTGACCCGTGAATAATGACAACGTACTTATATTTATATTATAAAAAGCGTGAACTAATTAACGTTCTGCTAGTAGGTATGGTTTATACTAATCGTTGCTCGTATGAGTTGTATATTTCTTGGGAATATAAACCCGTTACGTTTACACTTTACACGGGAATTAGCTGAAGGGTTTTTGTCTGTGTGAACTTAGGGCCTCATTAGGATAACTAGCTCCTGCATGTGGTTTCACCCGAGTCCCGAGGGAATGTAATTCTGAAACCTACAGAAGTTATATCACCGCGGTTTCATCAAAATTCGTCACGTGAAAGAGTAACAAACATAGGTCCTACATACATCCTCACAAATATTCGCATTTGTAATAAGGAGGAAATAGGATAGTAGGAATATAACTGGAGGTGAACTAGATTATTCTAACTTTAATCAAAATATATTTTCTCGGAAATGCATGTCTATGTTAGCATGGCTTTGTGGCTAAATCTTCGTTTACATATAGGTATAGCTAGAACATGAAGTTATAGGATACTTTTGGTTCCGGGAGGTGGATTTTCTAAATGCTATGGAATCACAGGAAAAATCGGTACTATCGACTGAAACCACTGTGTTCCAAGAATAATATCCAAGGCATTCTCTTTTATGTGCGATTCTGTGGCGTTTATGGAAGACACTTTGTAAAAGAACGGGCAGTAAAAAATACCTCTGTGCAAAGGCAAAGTATAAACCAACATGGGTAATGTGGCTATTCATGAATGTGGCTAACTTTCCGCATCTTCTTCACTATCAGCAGTACCCTATGTGGTTAAAAACTAAACTTTCGAAAACGCAATCGAGTCTTTGGGAGCCCTTGCGATCCTAGAGACATTTTTGGTAGGCACTCCAACTTACAGTAGTAAGTACTGTGGAGGAACTAATTTACTTTTTAACAGAATCTTATCGCCTTATTCATAAAGTTCAATTTCCTTTTTCAGCAGACGAATGCTCCTGGTGCAACAAGAGTCTCCCAAGCGAGGGTTCGGCGCTGCAGCACGCGGGTGCCACATTTTGTTCAGAGCTGTGCTTCAGCCAATCACGGCGCGCCAACTTCAAGCGAGCGAAGACCTGCGATTGGTGCCGGCATGTCAGACACACTGTGGCTTACGTCGACTTCCAGGTGAGGATTCACTTTTTAATGAAAGCTTATGTTGGAATTGAACGACTGCCGTGAAGATTTTAAGCAGATTTTACTAGTTTGAGCAAATACTTACTGGATACAGATATGATGACAGGATAAAATTAAATTCTTAAAAAAGAAATTACCACTTTTTACAGATATTAAAAACGAAATTCTCAATTTCCAGGACGGTGCCACACAACTTCAGTTCTGCTCAGACAAATGCCTAAACCAATACAAGATGCACATCTTCTGCCGCGAGACGCAAGCCCACCTCGATCTCAACCCGCATTTAGTCAACGCGTCATCATCATCCAACCTCATCACCCCGGAGCTCTGGCTCAAGAACTGCAAGAGCCGGTCAGCATCACCAACATCAGAACGCTCAGGATCGCCAAACCCAGAAAATGTTCCCACCAAACCCACGAACATCGAAAAAACAGAAGCACAAAAGACACAAAACAGATCTCCGCTTCCTCTAATTACTATTGCACCAACTGCAAAGCTGATGAAGCAAAAACGGCCTTCGGATGAGGCAATATCAGCACAGAAATCACCAGAAGCGAAAAAAGACATTAGGAACACAAAAATGAATTTGCGGAAACGAAGAACGTCCAAGTGTTCAGCTACGGTCACATCGCAAACTGTGAGGCAACGGACTTCTACTCCGAAAGCCCAAGACTTGCGGATGTGCAGCCCCTCTGACGGATCTTCACCAGCATCCACCGTAGGGAATGTTATACACTCGCCGCCACATCCCATCAACACACACCCACCACCTCCGCCGTTTCCACCAAATCCTATGTTCAGCATGCCACCTCCAATGTTCTTAGATAATCACGATCCGAGGCACCCACATGGTATGTTCCCACCGCGATTAAACTTTATGCCTCGTCCAGGCTTTCCACTAGAACGGCCTCGACTCCCTGGCCTGCCGCCGCCGTTGAACTTCCCCACACCTATAGGCCAGGCCCCACCGGTCACGGTATTAGTCCCTTACCCGGTTATCCTACCAATACCGCTCCCTATTCCGATACCGATACCATTTTCGGCATTCGTGCAGGCTCACTGCGCGACGAAAGTTAAGACCGAAAACAAACCAGAAACAGCAGAGGTAGAAGAACCTTTAGACTTCACAATGAATAGTGATAAAAACAGGAGAGATGAGGAAGTGTCGGGATGTGCGAGTGAGTCGCCCTCGGAGCCTCCGCTAGACAAGAGCCCGGTGTGTGAACAAAACAACGACCGACTCGAGGAAGACAAAATGGAAACAGACAATGAGACTGGAAATCCGGAACAGACTTTGCCAAAATTTAAGATAACTAGACTGGGAAATAAAATGGCGAAAATAGTTGCCAAAAGTAGAGAGCCATCAGAATCCACAAGGCCACTGCGGAAACGGCGGAGACTGGTGGAAGTGTCCACTGACGACGAAGCGCTCATTCCAAAGACGAGGAAAATAGTAGAAGTGTAGATAATCCAAATAATCTCATTATTCTCTGATACATATCACAAACGCATGATAATCCGAACAGAGTTCATTATACTTTCAGGTTGCTAGTCTTTAGTTGTAAGATGCTATTAAAATTTTGTCTTAGGTATTAGGGCGCACTGTAAATGTGATATTAGTAACTTATTACTTCAATGTATGTAAAATAAAAATTATTACTACTCTATCTGTATATTTTATTAGCCTGTCTGTGATATGCTAACTAATGCGTAAACAGAAATTATTAAAGGCTGTTATCGTGCATGAGGTACCTATCGGCTATCAGTATTATTAGGAAAGTGATGGATGAGCCTTTCATTGATGAGATAATTATCTGAAAAATAATGGGGGGACACAGGGGGCAAAATGTGTGATGAAATAGCTCACATTTACGCATGTACTTATGCCACAGTAATACCTGTGGTAATACAGTAAATGGGTGTAGAGGTACACCACACAATTCCTGAATTGTCAGTTTCGTGATGCGGAGCACGCGATTAGACGCGGACCCTATGGACACCCGCAACACCATGGAGTCGTCTTGCCTTTTTTGGATGCTATTACGGTTAATATTTCTGATAAAGTATCACTTATTTAGGAAGCCAACAATAAACTATAGATTTGTGACTGACATTTCTTAGTTAATACCTTGGCAAGGCATATAAAATGTGTCGTGATATCAGACGGAGACAATCTGAAAAACAGATGTTTCAATTCAAAGAAAAACAATGAATCATTCATAAATGTAGATTCAGGTGTAAGAGACATGATGAAATCCACATACAAGTGTGAAGCAATAGAAATAAAAGTAAATCGTAAAATTTCATGGGCTTTTAATGTCTTGACTTAAAATCATCGCTAAAAACCAATCATGGAAAATATTGATTGCTATACTTTAACAACATGTTCTTACTAACTAACAGCTAGGCCACACGATGCGAACTGCGCGCCTCTATATTCAGAAATTTGTACATTTTTGAGATCCAATTACAATTTACATTACATTATTAACATTATTGCATTCTATGTATAAAAAATTATATCTTCAAATAATTAAAGCGTCTTCAGATGATTCACATTAAATGCGTCATATAACAATAAAAGGCAATACTGGCATTATTTCACTGATACTTCTGTGGAGAAGTGGGCATGGAATATTTGGAACTTTAGCGATTTGTCAACAAGGAATCTGTATCGCCGCGCTCAAGCCAACCTGTCGCATCCTGGACTGTTGTATGAGTAGACCTTTATAAACGTTATTCTAAATAAGCAAAGTAAATTTAGATATCTCTGTATATATTTGACTACATTTAAACCTATTTATAATAGTGTACTCATGCGAGACCAGCAAGATTAACAGGCCAGATGCAGTAACACCCGAAAAAGTACTTTGGCCAATACATTCTAAGTTTGACTAGAATGCTTTTGTAAGTATACATATTTTCGACTTTACCGCAATCTGAGCTTGGGAATATTCTAAAAACTACTATAAAAAGTTAAATGCTTTACTGCTTGTTGTTATACAAATCCCAGAGTGTAATAGCACCATCAAGTCCGCCAGCCGCCATTATCTTGGCATTCCAGTAGGAGACCTTCTCAGTTGAGTAGACAACATCTTGAATAGCTTGTTTGTGCTCGGTGAGCACAACCAGAGGTCGAAGTGAAAACCAAGAGAAGATGCGGATATGGCTGTCCCAACCTCCCGAAGCGAATACCTTGCCGTCAGACCGGGACTGAACTTTATTTATACCTGGGTTTTTAATTGTTATATCCATTTTGTGGGCCAAGCTTAAGTCTTTTCTCCCTATACTAAAGATCTGTATCACATTAGAGGCATTGCCAATCATGCCGCGTTGCTGCTCCAGGTGGAAATCAACAGACATGGGACACTCTGCGGTCTTCAGTTTGCTGATACATTGACTAGTGTTGAGATCCCACAGGAGGAGCCATCCTGCTTCATAGCCAGCCAGCAGGCAGGGCTGGTCACAAGGAAACTCCACATATTTCAAGCACATCGGATCTCCGAGCTTAAGTGATGCGTCCGGCTCCAAACATCCTACTTTTTCGCCGGAAAAGTTGTAAATGTGAATTTTTGAATCCTTGTCAGGTACATAGAGTGTTTCGAGTTTTGTGTTGGCGTCAAATCTGCAGAAACCAGGGTACTCATTGTCAATAAGTGCGTCCTCCTCATAGCCGCTGTTTGTTAAACTAAAAACTTTGAACTTGCCGCCCTTCTCCTGAGTGATGAGGTGGTTGTTGGTGTGGATGAGGTGAAGAATGGGAGCTTGACCAACTTGAATCTTTTGCTGCACACGATTGGTCTGAAATTACAAAGTAATTCTATTATTATGAGTTTAAAAAAAGAAAGTACCCTCACCGAAATACATGTAGTTATGGAGAAACTTCACAAGGGTTATAAAAAGGGTACTACTAGTCTATTATATTTATATTTTGCTAATAATAATTAGACAGAGATAAGATAGCCACTAAATTATTATGTTGATGAGGCGAAACAAACTACCTCCAAAGAAAAATAATAATACAGGTTAAATTAAACTGTTTATCACAATGGCAAGTGAAAATACAGTCAGTGACCTAATAAAATAGCGTAAGTGCGTATGTGATTTGATTTGGCAGACGATCCGCTCAATTCTAGGTCGCGAATCGAGGGTAGTAAACAAAAATGTCGCGCACTTAATGGAAGCCATAGGACACGTCATTAACGCCTTCTGCGTAGTTCATATGCTGAATAATATGTTTGGAATATAAACATGATCTTACCTGAAGGTTGTATGCATAAACATAGCCGTTTTTTGAGCCGGCCAGTAACCTCTCGAGACCACCAGGCAAAAAGCTAAATGCCAACGAATAAACAGGAACGTTATCCACATTCCTGATCGTATAAACTGGGTCTGGAGGTAATAGAGCCATTTCTGGTCAAGCTCGGAACGAAATTATTTGTCGGAATTGGTAAAATAAAATAATAACAAAATTAATCAAGCCATCAGAAACTCAACCACAACTACGCACAACACAAAACTGACAGAAAAACAAAAAAGTTCACCTCGTAACAATTGGTTGCGTTCGAAACTAGGTTTGGAAATAATTTGTAAAATATTTGAACTTGTAACAAGTTAGGATTCTTATTAAATAATAACTTTATCTTACACTAATAAACAATACACTTAAAATATTATTGTTCTGATGTGGTGAACAGCGTCACATCTAAGATATTATTATATAAAATGCTTTTAAACGACCTACGTTTTGAACGCAAGTATAGCGAAATAATTTGATGTCACAATTTTTTATCTATGGCTCCACAGAAACACTAGTGCTGTTCAAACCGATTATGAGAATCGATTATTGTTTGTTATTTACATTTAATGAAGTTACAACGATCGTACTCCTGAGATTTTATTATGCTGTCTCATTTTATTACTGAATTTTTCGTCGTGCTCATCGATATTCTTTTGACCTGGATAATATGACAGCTAATTGGTCGGAGGTTTTATTATTTAAAACCGCAGAAAGAGTTGCTAGAAACTAATGTGCAAAAAGAATAATTTCAAATAGGCTGAAACGATAATAAGAAATTCTTGACTGAGGTCTGAAATGCCAGGCAGTGAAGTTACCTTTTAGCGTACGAACAAAAAAAAGCCATATCTTTGGTTTAAACCCAAAATATGGCTTCTTTTGGTTTTTAACTTTCAGGATAAATCTGTCACGCAAACACAAACAAACTTTTAACCCTAAAGCATTTTGATGAGCTCCATTATTGAATAAACTAAACCAAGGAATGCACTTTAAACCTTTAACGAATAAGATATATAGTAAGGAAGAAAATAATGATTGGAATTTTATAAGTAAAGAAAACGAAATTTGACAGATGCTTAATTTTATTTATGAATAAGAAGAGTTATCCAATGATTTCATTGAAACATGGAACACGATTTACACATCGTTTCTAATTATATCGATTACATTCACAACACTGGCAGTCTGCCAGCAGCCTGTCATGTCAATCACTTCACTCACTGCGTCAGTTTCTCTTCGCAAGCAGTATTATCGTGTTTTATACTTTAATGGATTTTTGAATGAGAATTAATTGATTTTACCTAATAATGGGTGCCATATATAAATTAAGGAGATTAATTTAATCCTCGAAATTACAAATGGCTGCGGAGTCGCTCCTGAAAACGGGCAAGCATTCGAAGTATACATCGTATAGGAAAATCTTGTATCATAGGTTTTTCGTCGGCCTACTCTTGTTTATAGTGATATCCTTAGTGTTTACTGTGGTGTTTAACGCGTTTTCCGGTAGTTCGCCGCGGATAGATGTGTATCAAGCTGTGAATTTAGATTCGACAAGTGCTGAAGTGGTGAAAATCAGCAGTAGTGCTTTGGAAGCTGAACCTCGTGTGGCAAACTGCACGTACTGGGACTGTGTCGATGTGTACAGATGCGGGAAAGGCGGGCACAACAAGATAACAATATACATATATCCATTAAAAGACTATCAGACTGAAAATGGGAATTCTATATCACAATTTTCTAAGGAATTTTATATGATATTAAATACAATAAAACGTAGTAAATATTACACGTCGAACCCTGAGGAGGCGTGCCTGTTAGTACCTAGCATAGATACCCTGAATCAGCACAGTTTCTCAAGTAAACATGTGTCACAAGCGCTGCAGTCACTGCCACAGTAAGTACACAGTAGATAAGCTTGTCTAGTTGACAGCAAACACTCTTATTATACTCTATTTATAGACAATGAGGTTAAAAGTTACCATTTATGATCTATTCATCATCTATATTAATTATTATTTACAGCAAGTATAATAAATAATGACTAAGTAATTTACTCAGAAGATTTTTTCTCTTAATGTTTACACAACACATTTTAATATGATGTTGTTAGTAAGACACCAAATTGGTAGTAAACAATAGTTTGGTCTGTTGTTTTATAGTAGCTCAGACCTAGTTTTGTTAATGGTCTCTAAACCAACCACAAGGCAACATAAAAGGCTATAATTAAACCTTAAATAAATACCTAGTAACAATGGAATTCATCCCATTGTGAGGCACCAGGCTCATTGTCTTACAGAATTAACTGATTCTATTCACCCCACTGTAATTGGAAAAGGAACAAAAAGTTTCACCTAAAGAAGTTTAAATTGTCACTCAAAGACTTCATTACTTCCTATTTCAATCTAAAAAACACTCAACAATTTACTGACCATAAACTGTTTAATAATGCAATAAACATAACAGCTGTCACAACAACATGTTTTATTTAACAGTTGGCAACACGGTGAAAACCACCTCATATTCAACATGCTGCCCGGTTCCGCACCGAACTACAACACCGTTGTGGACCTCAACACAAGCCGAGCCATTATAGCAGGAGCTGGCTTCAACACCTGGACTTTTAGACACAATTTCGATGTATCAATACCAGTGTACAGCTCCGTTGCAGAGAAAATTGACAGCACACAACCAGAACAAAAGAAGTACCTTATTGTTTCTACGCAGCTCAATATACCACACAATTATTTAGAAGAATTACAGAATATTGCGTCTTCGTCCAATGATCTCTTGTTATTGGATACATGTAAGACTGACAAAACAGATTTCAGTAAACGGTGTGAATACACAACCGGTAGAGAATTTGATTACCCAAATGTGTTGAAGGACGGAATGTTCTGTTTAGTTATAAGAAGTGCGAGATTGACTCAAGCTGTCCTAATGGATGTTTTAGCTTCTCAGTGTATACCAATAGTGATTGCGGACTCCGTAGTGATGCCGTTCAACTCTCATGTTGATTGGAATAAATTAGCTCTGTTCGTATCAGAGGATAATATAAGGAATTTGGTTAAAATAGTGCATTCAGTGAGTAAAGAGCGCCGCGGGGAGTTGTTTTGGCAGCTGAGATGGGCGTTTGATAGATATTTTGCTAGTATAGAGAAGATAACATTGACTGCGTTAGAGATAATAAATGAGAAAGTGTTCGCGTTGGCCGCCAGGACATATGAGGAGTGGAATATGCCCGAACATTTGGTGAGAATAACTTTTATACTATTTCACACTTATCTAGTCCATTTCAAACTCCATTATGTTAATGGTTTAATTGTACGGATGGTCAGTTAACTTTATTAGCGTGAGTCATTGTATGAATGTGCAACTTTAGACTTGGTGTTTAATGCCCTTTTGAGGCGAGATACACCAACTCCATTATTTTATTTACGTCCATTTGCATAAACTAAACACGTAAACCATAAAAAAAACCGGACGAAAATATTATATCTAACTCCGCTCCATTACAGGTAAAAATGTAACAAATAAATACTCCAACACAGTTACTTTCACATTTATAAAATTAGTAAGGATTGCTGAAATTAAGATCATGTCTCGTTGACTTTGTGGGCGCTCAACCAACCGCGTAAACCCGCGCCTCGGAGGGCTTGGAAATATGATCAAAAAGTCCGCGACCGAGGAAAAATATACTCGTAATAAAAGTAACTTAAAAAATTGAGGCAATAATCCACGAAAACTTCAGAATTCGCAAGATAGAAACTTCACGTTAAAAGCCATTACCGAATATTAAAAAACTACAGGGCCTAACCTGCGGGATGACTGCGCAAAAAGTTCCATTTCAATCCGTTCAGCGATCGCATTGAAAAAAATATCGCCGAGTCAGCTCTATTTTAGTCGGTTACCTGTTCTACAGATGTACAGACGACAGCACGTCAAGTTACCACAATCTGTCAAATTTCTGCAATCGATTTTCTACCTTATCGCAATGGGGGTAGGTGAATGTTTAATTGGTAAAATTTTACAGATTCGTATATGTTGACCTGCTGTCGTCTGTACTAAAACGTATTCTACAAGTTTCAATGATGAATTTCGCGCAATTGTTCCATTTTTATTTTCAAAAGCTTCAGATTTCATTGTTATCTGAACTCCATAAAGCAAGTTAATGTTATAATGGACTGGTTTTCAGAATTAAATTTTGCGCAATAAAAACACGCAGTAAAAAACAAACATAAACGTATTTTTAATAGAAGCGTTATCTTCGCCGAGAGCGAGTAGAAATATTTTTATCAACAACGTTCTTTGTATACGAAAAGCTTTTCAACATTACGTAAAAATAGCTTTACAATATGCACTGCACGTGGTATGTGACGTCATATGCAAATGCATTCGAGTCTGAAGGGGAGGAATGCAATCATCTCGATCTGCGCGTTAAGTAAAGTTTCGATCAACGTGCACTGCAAAACTCTTGCTTAAAGCGCGACATTTTCATCTACCACCGTGATTGGGTTCAGGTACTTGATTTTGTCTGAGAGGAATATTCGAATACCGTAAAGTTCAGATCAGGTTGAATATCAGTTATTTTGGCATTCTCCGTGACATTAAAAAATCAGTATGGCAATTTAAATCTTTGCATCAGTGACTCCCCATAAAAATAGCCCATCCTCGTGCGATGCCGAGGAAAAATCTAGTAAAATACATGAATATTCAATATTTGCGCTTACGGCTTACCTTTTATTCGTACTTTGAAATCCTTGAAAAAGGTCAAGCGTCAACTAATTTGCATAGTGTGTGCTACGGACAGCTTTAATCTCACTTCAATTAAAATTTCTTTATACATTTACTCGGAGTTTGAAATAAAGCCGTTAATTTTTCGCGAAAACAACGCAGGTGATGATTAAAATAGTAGTTAGTTTTAGCGGTAATTATTGCGATTTTTTTGCTGTTACTGGCATTCGATTATTATTCATATACATTAGATATTTGATATATGAGTCTATTTCATGCAGAAAAAATCTAAATTATTGCCTGGGATAGTCTCTTAAACGCCAGCGGTTGCTACTCTATGTGAGATAATCAAAGAGGAACGAAAAATTGCGTCATAAAAACACTAAAATAAAACTGAAGTCATGCAAGTGACAAATTCTCGATTCCCTAGCAATGGCAAAAGCACATTCTACATATTCCATTCATTCATATACGCCAAAGCTCACGTCAATTTAGTTCCATTGACGGTTCCTACGGAGATTGTCATCTATGGGTTAGGTGCTCGTTAGTATTGTGCATACCTTCCGCAGCATACATACGTAAATATATGACGATCCGGTTTTTGCGAAGTGACTTCAGACTTTTGTCCAAATTCGTTTACGAAGTACTGAGAATCTGGCTTGTCCGACCGTTCTCCGAAAAGCATGGTAGTTTTTTACATTTAGCAGTTTCTAGTCGTAAACAATACTTGAGAATAAATTCTATATCCGTATCTATATATAGATTTTATAGCTTTATTGTATGAATAATTTGCATATCTTGTTCTTCTCGTCGATATGCATTCGCTAGCAAGATTCATTTCCATATTGCAACTTCGAGACGTGTTTAAAATCTGGTTTGTATGACCCATTAATCTCATCTGATAAAAAAACTCAACACTACATAAGTATCGGGTTTCAGAAGAAACATTTTTGCCGAGGTTAGTCGAAAATACAGCGTATAGTATTTTTATAAACCTTTTGCAATAAGTGGTTTCGTTCCGTTCAACTCTATAAGCCATCCATCATCGTTCTAGATCGGAAGACAGTTGCTACGGAACATTGGCTTTTAAAAACTTCGATCGGACTATTTTTCGGATGCGCTTGCAATACGTGGCTTAAGTTTGGAGTTGGACACAGATTTGTTTCGACTTCGTTTGGTCCTATTTGGTTGTTCGGAGACGTAAGTTCGATTGTTGTCCGAAATGGTCCTTCTGATTCTATTTTTACTTTTGATTCGCGATCTCTATGGAGGTTGCATGCAGGTATCAGTTGTAGGCCCCGTTAAAACCTGTTTCTGATGAGCCTCATTGGAATTATACTAAACATGTCAATGCATGTTGAGTTAGGTCCCTCACGAAGCTGACTGGAGGAATAATTGAGGAATTTTAATTTAGAAACATTTTGGTTTGGGCTTTTTGAATAACATGTTCAGAACTTAGGTAAATCACCTTAGTTGCCAAAATAAACTACGTAAATAAATTACGTCGATTGGTGTCATTGTGCCAATTTTTTATTGAAAAGGAAAGTCTTACTATAAGCTTTTATCTTACGTCTTTTCCACGTAAACAGGTTTACACGTAATGTGTTTTTGTGACACAATAAAATACAGATAACGGCACTTACAGCGGCTTTCTACCTTTGAGGGAATTCTCCGAATCAGATCAGTTATTCCAGATATTTTTCCTCACACTACACGATTCATGAAAAAGTTAACAAAAAAATAAAAATAAGGAAATAACCACCATCTAAACTTCTTCATGTGTGAATTCGAATGCATTCCATAAAACACCGATATGCCGGAAACATGCAGGACTCGTCTGGAAAACCGGATAAGGACAAATTACGTACCGAACGTTGCGTTGGTCGAAATTTCAAAAGCTTCACTTCCAAATGAGCTGCCAGTTTGCTTCCCTATATCGAGCAAATTATTTTTTAGTAGTCATCTAACTTTGAGCGGGAAAAGTTGTTTAATTGTTTTAAACGTTAACTTATAGTAGAAACAATTGTACAAAAGCTTAGCGGCTTAATTGTATTATTCGGCGCTGGCAAACGCGTTATACTACGTTTTCAAACTCGGAATTAAAGCCAATTATGTCAGAAGTAATGTAATTATGGTGTTTCCATTTATTCGGTTTTTAGAAGAATAAACGACGAATAATTAGCCGAATTAGGTTGCCTTAGTTAGCTAGCTATTGTGCTTAAGTAGCCGTAAAAATTTCCTGCTATACATTTTTGTGGATGGCAATTCTCCTTCGCTAAAATCGATATTTAGTGGTTTTGAAAGATGTCGATCGTGATAAAATTTCAAGCTCCAGATACAGTTTCTGACCTAGATTTCGTATCAGACAAGTATGAAACTTAATTAATGCTACGAGATCTAACCGCTCGTAAAAGCTGGTTTAAACTGCATTCCGTGACCAAACAAGGAATGCAATGCAAGGATCACAAGTGGAATTGATCCTCTCAGTTCTTAGAGATGCGTCACAGCTAGGACTTTAAACGAATAGATAAAATGGACTCACGCGATGTTACTATCTTAAGACTTCCTTCCTCTTTGCGGAAAATGCGGTTTGCGTCTCTGGTTATTTATTTATCGTTTTGCCAATTTACGAATGTGGCTCAACCATCTGACGACGTACTGATGTAGTTAAAAGTTTGAATCAAACAAAGGAACATGACGTACAGATATTTGTTTCGTGTGTCTTTGTTTGCTAAGAGACCCAGAAAAGGCTTTGATACTGAATAAAATGAGCTCTCCGATCCACAGCTTTATTTGCCTCCAAACAAGTACCACACAGAAAATGTAATGCAAAAATGTATAAGTTCAAACAGAAAACGTTGCAATAAGTAATATCTCGTTCGGTCTCATATGGCAGTGTTTTATTAAAACATGTGGACTATCTACGTCTGTATTGTAGCCTGTAGTGTTGCCAGATGTGCTCACTTCCGCGGGATGTCACGATTTTCTATGATTCAACACCATTCAATGTTATGTCAAAGGATTTCTTTTGCATAATATTCTCATCGCAGCAAATGGGCGTCACGTGTAAAATATGTTTTCTCTAACATATTTTCGAAGTTTTAGGCCGTGGGTTTTATTAGCATAAGAAATGCTCCCAATAAATTGGGTCAAAAGGTACGACATACCCTTGATGCTCTCCTTGTCCTCTTAGCGGCTACGTCACGTATCGGAAATCAGTCAAAGAGCCGACGTACGTCGATGTGTCTAAATATATGCCCACCTTCGTCACAAGAGAACCTCTTTCAGGAAAAACCACCTTCTTTTAATTTTCTAAATAGCTTTTTGCTTGTTTAAAACTTTGCTACTCGTTTCTTGAATAATGTAACGAAGCCGAGTGGAGACGTCGAGATTCAAGCTTTTATCGCAATGACTTACACTCGAATAAGGAAAAATCCTTAACGAGACAAAGCTTATTTTGCAAAGGAATATAACAGGCGTTGCTGTGCCTATTGTCTTCTTTATTATTCTCTACAAATATGTACCCTGAGTGAGATATACTTATCTTGAAGTTGAAAAATTACGTGGTTTTGTTCTGTTTTAAACCAAGCTCAGAGATTAAACGTACATTTTAAAATCGCTCTTTTGTACTCATGTTTTACCAGACTATTTAAATGCTTTAGACCAAGAGACGACGCTAATATATGAACCAACTTTTCACGCTAGGTAGCGATCTTCAAGCGTGTTACTATCACACATTTAAGTCTTTATTACGACAACGATCGATCTTCGCTCGAGCCATTTAGTCCCGGGAGCTTGTAGATAAACATCATATAAACAAACTCACAATCCTCTTTACAATATTGGCAGTAGATACTATGGGACATCCAGCGAGTTAGTTCAGGGGCATAGCCGTTTGTATGTCGTGTACTAAGCTCCTTTATCCTCTACGATCCTGTATTGAGTCGGCCTCACGTTCACGTAATACCTATCTATAGTTGCGTACTCTCAGGGACCTCGCAGAATAGCTCACATTATTAGCCATCACTAGCCCCATCATCTGGTGTGAGCGACAGCGCAATTTCCTCGTTTTTATTCAGGCTCGTGTACCGGTTTCATTTCGTACGCAGTTCCGTGCTTTCAGTTATTCATTTTGACGTAGGTTGCGATTAAAAATCGCTATGAAATTCCAATTTTCATGTGAGCATTGAAATGTCGAAATAGGAGTAGTCCGCTTGGAAGCTGAATTTGCGATTAGGCTCACTTTACGGAGAAAAGCGAGCCTTTGCTTATTACGGATTGAACATGTATGATAGAATATTTGCTTGCCATAGATCTTTTCACAATGGCTCTTTGTTATAAATAAATAATTTTATTACTCGGCTCTCGGTTATTCGATCCTTTTTGACGATCCGGGGTATCCGATCAAGTGCGAAATTAGGAGTCAGTATAACATTGTAATGTATTAGTTTTTTTGTGGATTCGGTATATTGATTTTCTTGCCATACTGATTCATGTTCCTTAAAGGCTTTATTCTCTAATCTTCTGTATCTTGAGGGTCACGAGGATCAACGTACTAAGACGCTAGCGGCCATATAAGTAGAAATCACTGACTCTCTTGATTTTCAGTACGGGTGCTAGTACTTGGCGTCTTTTAGGGTTTTTCCCAGCTCAACTCATTCTTTTTTTCTCCTCGCAGTATGGACCAGTGAACCCTTTGTTCCTGCCGGTGACGGCTTCCAAGGCGGCCGGCTTCACCGCGGTCATACTGACGTACGACCGGGTCGACAGCCTGTTCGCCCTAGTGTCCAAACTGGTGCGGACGCCGAGCCTTGCCAAGATACTGGTCGTTTGGAACAACCAGAAGAAGGCGCCACCTCCGTGTAAGTACCTACGTAGTATTTTTTGCGCTTTTGAACAATTGTGGATTGCAGGACCTGTATACGTATGGTCTTCAAAAAAAAAACTAACGTTATTTGAAAAAAAAAAATTGTAAAAGATATCCTCTAGAATGGTTGCCCTTCACATGTTTGTTGTTGTTTGTGAACTGGGAAGAATTAAGTCTACAAGTAAAGCTCATCAATAATTTGTTATATACGTTATTTCTTCAAATCGACCACCATGATGTGACATTTGATAGAATATTTTTAATCAGGCATCATTTATCAAAGAGTTGACAGCAACCAATGATTAAACCATAAATCAGATCATCAGTGCTGCTAATTATGAAATCGTGTTAATCGACTTGTTCTCCTCTAAGACCTGTATTGATATTTTTTTGAATCACTATGAATCTTATTTTAGTAGCTATACAGCTTATTTTTCGTTGTTTGATGTAAACCTAAATTGTGAACACTATACTAGTCACGACGGATATAAAATGTTGTTCGTCATTGTTTCCGTCAATCCTGAGCGTGATTTACTTCATTTAGCTCAGTTTTAACTTTACGACTCTTGTTTACGGTGTCATTCCAAGTTTTTAGGTGTTATTCCTAGTATAGTAAAGCTTTGCTTTATTGCTTTTGTTCATAATGATATTTGTGGGGTACACGCGATGTGTCCAATTTGGACTTACACAGATTTTGCAAAGGGCTGATTAGCAAATCTTTACTGGCAAACTTTATATCAAGTTCGTCGCTTAACTTCTTATGACTTTCGTAACTTACAAAGGTTAAATTACGTTTTTACTTCTGAAAAATTCTCATAGAAAATTCTAATATGCCTCAACTTGGGAGTTGATCTCTTGTTTGGCAATCGAGCTTGTGGAATGAATTTGATGAAGGCAGTATATAATGTCATAAGTATAGGTTCTGGTAAATCTATTTAACAATCAGTATACTGGCATGTAGTGAGAATAGATATATTATAACCCACTTTTCCCACATTTTCGCTATAAGAAGACTATCCAATCGTAGCATTTTCCGTTTTATAGAAGCGACGCGCAATATTTTTACATTGTTTATAATTAATGGTTGTGTGTATGTGCGTCATCGTGTCTGACAGTGTAATTGTAGGTCTATCTTTGATTTACGATTACAGATAGTTGATTGTCATGCAATTTATTAGATTTGCATTGCAAAGTTTTGTGCCTAACCTAACTCGAGTGTCCTTATATCATAACGTACTCGCGATTGATTCTTGAATTGAGTTTAGTGATTTTCTGATACCAAATTGTGTTTTCTTCACTAAGTTTATTTTATGTTTAAAAGTTTTTTTTTCTTAAGCAGTCATATTCATAACTAAAAAGTCAGTCATACGTGCCGATTATATTATAACGTTCGTGCTAAGCGCACAGTTAGCGAGTAATTTTATTCAGTTATATTTTATTGCCATTATGGGCAGTGTCCATAAAGAAACTCGTGTTGAATCGCTCATTAAGCAGTCACAACCGTGTTTAGGTCAATTTATACTTTTATGTGGAAAAAATGCTGTGGTGCTGTTATCACCCGTATCCAAAAAGGAAGCTTTAACCCTAAATCCTTTTGTAATTTCAATCTGTTACTCTACCAAGTTCTAAACTACAACTTCTCAGAATTTTATCTAAATCAGTTATGTCGTTTTATCGTAAAAGCGTAACCAACTAACCCCGGCCTGGCCTGATTAAGTTATTGGGATGGCACTCATTATCATACTTGACTTGCTCTGTTTTAGAACCTTGACCTCCACGCTTCGGTGTCTCCGTCTTTTAATTAAAAACCACTCAACTTGATATTCAAATTTATTCGTTAGCCGATTTATGTGTTTATTTATAAAAACGTAAACACCTCATTTATGAAAATGTATTATGTATATTTTATAATCTCTCGAGAGATTTTGGCTTTATTTTATCTTTGTAATACAGAGGTTATTCAGTAATGTCCGTTTTTGGTAATGCGGGTCACACTGGCATCCCCACCCTGAAAACTGAAACATCACGTTGTCATAACGAAACACGTCACGTAAACAAGTTCCGTCCTTTAATTTTCATATAACATTTGTGCTGACCTCTGACAGTTTCCTTAGCTTTGATGTTCTTATAGAATTTTATTTAATGTACTACGTGTATCCTTGCCTACAAATAAATGTCACCTGTATTTGTTCACATCAATAAATTATTCATAATCATATACTTTATATCAAAACTACACACCTGCTTGACTGCGAAACATGTTCAGAGCGCTTGTAAACGACCTCTAATTTTTCCGGCTTTTAATAGCGAAGTATTCTTGAAAAACCAAGAAAGTAATAGCTTAATCGTTTCACTATTAATCCCACCTTAATTGTTCAGCATTTTAACTCTAACTTAATTGTTCTAGCATTTCATTTTCGCGTGTATGCAAATTTAGGACTAGTTAACGCAAAAATAAGTACTACTTTTGGATGTGTGTGAGTAAAAGCTATAACCTATTGTGTTCTAGTTTCTGAGAACGTTCTCCACTTAGTCGTAACTTAATCATAATCCATGATAAAACGGCTAATGAACCCTTAATGACTTTCGTAACTATCATCCAGTTAAGGGTCAAAGTAAGAGCGATAACTTTAGGCACGTTATTCTGGAATTTTACTGAAGCATAGATCTTATCTCATGCTTAGAATTCTAGCCATTCGATAGGTGTAATTTGAAGTGGTGTTTGAGTTAGATTGTAATACAACTTTACTACTATACACAAGACACGATTTGCTGTAGACTCGCTGTTAAGTACCTTGCTTCACAATCGCATCATGTAGGTTCAGAAAAGCGATGAAATCGTTAATTCTCAAAGTATCGAGCACGCTCCGGCTCTAAGGAGTTGTAACGTGTGCATGTGAGGTCTTAAATTTGCTCCAGTAGACAGATAAAGAGGATCCACCGGGAATTGTGGAGAGTTTGTTCGATATTATAATAGCATAATACACGAAGTAGATACGAAGAAGATATTGTGTCTGAACTATAATAGAGGTCGTCCTCTAGCCGTTGGAGAACGCCAATCCCTTAACAGCAAACCCTTAGGTAAAAGGTAGGAAAACGCTTGTAAAACCTCGCCTTTATTAAGTTTTTTATATTCGCCTCTCGAGGGACTTCGCAAGAAATATAAAAGGGAAATTCCCTTTAGAATTCACCTTTACTGGATATTCAGAATTCCATAGAAACACCTCAACTGTTAAATTAGTTATACAGGCGCTAATAAAAACTCATTGAATATGTACACGTGCAAATTAGTAGATAAACCAGATATCAATACGCATGCAGTGAAACAAAGCATTGACAGCAAAAAATGAAATGTAACCAACTTTCAACTTTATTGTAACGACATAAAGTAAATTTTAATCGATTTTGTTGATACTCAATCTTTAGCATTTGACGTATGATGGACTTTGAACCCAATTCTAATGGAAAAGGGCTAAAATTGCGCTGTGCGTAATAAAAGATTTGCATCATTTAGCGTATTTCTGCCAATAGTACGTAAATGTGATCTGGTTTTTTCCCTAATATGGAAATTTTCTTCTACAATATTACGGGTATTCATTAATAATGTCTTTATAAACAGACGTTGTTTTTTCGTATGAATTCTTCTTTTTCAAAAGTGGGAAATATAACTTAGTTCTACGCTGTGGCGTGTAAAATGAGCTGTTTCTACCGTTCGATTTGAACAAGCTATTGGATGTAAGAAATAAATCGGGTCCGATTTATTATCTGTATTGGAAAGGTCCGTATGTTGTTGTCGTCTAAAATGGGAAGAATTATTGGCGTTGTACATGACCAGTTCGCGACAAATCGACGTCTATTGCAGGATTACCTATTACGCTGACCGATTGCCTGGTACCTGTAAAAAGTAGTATCTACCTCCTGACTATGCTTCTACTGGTCTTAGAGGGCTCTTCTTTTACAGGGTAGACTAGACTATTGAACACTACATCTACTTTGTCCATGTGGTCTCCCGAATTTGTTAGAAGCTTGGTTTTCTCTTAAGGTTTATCGTCTCCATTATTCGGCAAAGACACAGTATCGAATATAAGACAGAAAGCTTTTTGACTTGAGGACTTCGGGACCTCCACAAATTCCGGCCCATAAAAATAAAACCCATTTGAAAGTTACACAAAACTGGGTGAGCGTATTTAAAAGTAGAGAGTAGAGTTTAGATTTGTTCAGTTGGTTTCTTTCTTCAGAAGGCCAAATGATGCCCTACATTGTTACGCTATAATACAAAGTTACAAAGTCTGTTTACTTTTATATGTTACATCATTTGCCATTTTTTTCTAAAATCAACTTACGGATATGTGTTCGCACTACATCCCAGAAATGAGACAGGAATGTAAGGGGGGGTTTTCTAAAGAGCTGAATTTGAGCCTGGTTTTAGTAAATTGATTTTGTATATTCACCTATTTATTTCTCAAGTAGCCTTAAAATCTAGTGTGACCCCAGGCTGCCTTATTTCAAAACCATTTTTTTTGTTTTGATATAAGGCAAATACTCGAAACTAACTTTGCTATTTGTCCACAGCATCCGAATGGCCAGTAATAAACAAGCCGTTGAAAGTGATTCGAACCAAAGAGAACAAGCTATCCAACAGGTTCTTCCCGTACGATGAGATTGAGACTGAGTGTCAGCTGACCATTGATGATGATATCCTCATGCTGACACCTGATGAGCTGGAGTTTGGGTGAGTGACATATTGCTGGACTATTTTAGATCTTATGCTGTTTATGATAAGGTACAGTATGACTTGTGAGGGAGATGATTCAGTGTGTGCTGATAAAATAAAGGTTATTGAATTTGGACCACATGTTATTATAAACGAGTAATCAGTGTCTTTATTTTCTTTCTTCCTTTTAATTTTAGCGTTCATATAATTCTTCATTTTAGATTCTATTACTCTCTCAGTTTCTAAGAAGTTCGCCACCACCGTTTCCAAGCAGTTGGTTATAAAACAAATTGCACAAAGTAATGCGCCTGGTTTAGAACCCACTAACGACGACTCTTAAGCCTGCGGTGTTACCAGTGCGCTATAAAACTTAGGCCGGTCTTACTAAAGTGCTCTTGTTTGTACGAATGTTCCCTTAATGTCTTCTAATTAATATGGGCGTCATTTTTGCTTTTAGGTTTTTCAAGGTTAATTGTAGGCCGCTGTGGAATATTTTTCGTAGATAATTTTTATTTTTTGATGTAAAATGACTGTCGTTTACGCCTATTTGAAATAGAAACCTTCAATTCCGAGCAACTATGTACTATTTTGTTTAATGAATGTTTTTTTAATCATAGGCTCGATGTAAGTAAGGTGTTCAAGGTTGGTGAAGGTAGTGATTATGTTTTGATAGTGCCGGACGAAATCCCACCCTCTAATTTAAAACAAATGAAATATGCTAACCAAACAAGTCGGCCAGTGACGTAACGAAATATTAGGTTAAAAAATATTTTAAAATATTCTCGACGCTACCAGCTTTAATATCGTCACGACCGTTGATTATGCAGTAAAAAAACGTCTCACCTAAATACGTAAGTGCTAGAACACTGCACGTCTACATAGCCACTCGTGTGCCATGAGCCGACAAAGCGAAGCGCTCATTTTGTTAATTACTCTGTATGAACAAGAAACTGCAAAAATATATTTTCCACCGAAAATTTTCAGCATTTCCCGCTCTTAAGGATCCACAATTCGCAATTTCGTTCCGCAGAATTTCTCTTCATCGAAGGTCGTGCCACTCAACAAACAAACATATTCCGAACGTTATAAGATTCGAGAAAACAAAAAAACGCGTTATTTGTTTTCAGGATCTTACCCCACATACGTTTCTTGTAAGGGGACCTGCAAAAATTAAATTTGCTTGAGGCTACGCGACTTCAAAAGGCAGTGCAGATTATATAATGTATAATACTTGACTTTTCATGTTTGCCGCTGGGCTGTAGGCACATGTCGATGTTTGCACAGAATTCCACGTGGGGGCTCTTGGTTACTTTGAGAAAGTCTTACCGTTAATACATGATGAATGATTTTAATTAATTTATTAAATCTTAATAAAACCGTTTCCTCATCAAATACCTAAGAATCTGATCTCATCTTAATATCCCTCATTAGACCTATACGATAAGTTTTTCGATTTTGGAATACTCAATACTTTTGCTCGTAAACTTGCTATGTAACTTGTCCAAAAGTTCCTCAGATTTGGTACTCGTTAATGTAACGAGATGCACTTTGCCTCCGGATACCAATTAGGAAAGCATGCGTATAGATAAAAGCAGGTTAACAGGTTCACAGTTGAGAGGACTTTTAGACTTACGACGCTTGAAATGGCAGTTCGAAGTCTGTGAGGAAAAGTTAGGTAATGGAACTTGGGTCCTAGAAATCCAATTTCTGATGGAGTTTTAATTTTATTGATGACCCACTGCATACCGAAAAGCTACAACCAGGAAACAGGGAACAAACTGAAAAAAATAAGTACAAAAATCTGAATTGCGGACCTCCTTCTTTTTTGGGAAGTCTATTAAAAAATAACGCTAAGTTATCATTTTTACAGCCAAAGGTTTGTTGTATTACTACAATTTAGTAGACCTTAAAAACGTATTCTACCTAAAAAAAGCAACAACCATTTCTAAACAATAATCTGTGCCACTATTAACGAAGACTATAAACTGTATAGCCAGTACATTTTATTCCACTTTGAACTCAGTTTATTCGAGGTCGGCCTTTGAAAAACAAAGCGGACTATAACTAGAATTAGGACGGCAGTGTATAGGAAATACTCAGCAGTAAATATTTCGCCCGCATTGGAGTTTGAACTTCGTCAAGCGTAAACTCAGCTGTGGTTTGTAGTTCATTAAATAGGATTTAAATGGAATAGCCATTAAGTTAGGTGTTGACTGCGTTTTATTTGTGAACTAGCTCTTTTGCCGCGGGTTCACTAACATCCGAATAAAATAATCTTACAGCGTTTTCGGTGAAAGCTCCCCGACGGCTTATTTTTTCCCGACGTCTTGAAAAAATATAATCCCACCAAAAACATATTATAAAAAACTAGCCAAGTCTCTATGGAGCTGCTTGTTTATCTTTAAAAAGTAGTGAGTGTCGAAAATATGAAACTGCTTTCGCTTAACTTCGGAACTAAATTACCTACAGACTTGAAATTCTGGTTTTTAAGTATGTGAGTATAGCTTTCTAGATGACGAAAATTTCTGCGTTCTGGTTTTATCCAGAGGTT
The DNA here is from genome assembly GCA_002382865.2 of Heliothis virescens. Lineage (NCBI taxonomy): Eukaryota > Metazoa > Arthropoda > Insecta > Lepidoptera > Noctuidae > Heliothis > Heliothis virescens. The sequence goes on along the minus strand of NWSH02000437.1, from coordinate 2,282,695 downwards.
CTCAAATAGGGGCCTGAAAATGCGGCGAAATGGTTCCAGTAAAGAATGGTACGGCAGTGTTTGCTTTGCGCTCGACTTGGCGGGGGCACTGCCGTGCCCCCAAATTAATGTACAGAGAATTAATTAGAAAAACTTAACAAATTATATGTCAAAACCTTCCTCTCGAATCAAGCTGTTGAGTGGTGAAACCGCTTGAAAATCGGCGCTGTTGTTTTTGCGTTTATCGCGGACAGACAGACAGAGGCGACGACTTGGTAGTACTTGGTATTTGGTATTATAATTAGTATAATATAGATACATAGAAATTGATTCTGGTAATTTCGGTAAGTAATACGTGCTGTTTATGTTCTCGGAAAATGTAAAATGCCATTAAAAACATCCTGTAAAAAACCCAAGTCTCGCAGCTCAGTATCTCTACCGTAAAAAGTTGTGAGATCCATGTAATACCAAGTCAGTTAATCTATTTAGTCTCTACTTAAAGGACCTTCTGTCTTAAGTTATTACAAACGTTTAACAAATAGANATGTCAAAACCTTCCTCTCGAATCAAGCTGTTGAGTGGTGAAACCGCTTGAAAATCGGCGCTGTTGTTTTTGCGTTTATCGCGGACAGACAGACAGAGGCGACGACTTGGTAGTACTTGGTATTTGGTATTATAATTAGTATAATATAGATACATAGAAATTGATTCTGGTAATTTCGGTAAGTAATACGTGCTGTTTATGTTCTCGGAAAATGTAAAATGCCATTAAAAACATCCTGTAAAAAACCCAAGTCTCGCAGCTCAGTCTCTCTACCGTAAAAAGTTGTGAGATCCATGTAATACCAAGTCGGTTAATCTATTTAGTCTCTACTTAAAGGACCTTCTGTCTTAAATTATTACATACGTTTAACAAATAGATTGACTTGGCCATCGCAGGATTTGGTTATTAGTATGTATCACACTACACAGCACGACGGGCCAGCAACCTAATTCCTCACCAGAGTCCTTCAGAATATGATGATTGAGGTGAGTATCTTAAAGAAGTTAATGTTCCTGAAACTGCAATGGCGAACAAGAGTACCAATTAATGAATTGGTTTCGAGAATTTCAATCGCGTGAGGCGCGACAGACTAAAGAATCTAATATAATTGTAATATTCACTGTGTTTTCATGTGATGGCCAAGTCGTTCTATTTGTTAAACGTTTGTAATAACTTAAGACAGAAGGTCCTTTAAGTAGAGACTAAATAGATTAACTGACTTGGTATTACATGGATCTCACAACTTTTTACGGTAGAGATACTGAGCTGCGAGACTTGGGTTTTTTACAGGATGTTTTTAATGGCATCTCACTTCTTTTTGTAGAGTTTATCTTTACATATACAAAAGACACATAAAGGGTGTCTTTAGCCCAGGAAACTGAACAACTTTTCTCTTGGAACATAAGTAGAATTTGTAATGTAAGGACAGACGTTTTTTTCATAATCTATATATATAAAACTCAAAGTCCTGACTGATTCACTGACTCATCATCGCAGGGCCCAAACCCGTGAACCTATAAAGCTGAAATTTTTCACAGAGGTTCATCTTAAGACTCTCACCAGGAATAAGAAAGGATTTTTTGAAATTCGTGTCCTAAGGGTTGAAATAGGGGTTGAAACTTTGTATGGCGATTGAAAATTACTTACCAATTTCGACATGAAACTTCGTGAAGTTACTCCTTAAAATAAATAAGTAAACACGTGTTTCGGCATTTTTTGAAATTCGTATCCTAAGGGGTTGAAATAGGGGTTGAAACTTTGTATGGCGAATGAAAATTACTTACGAATTTCGACATGAAACTTGGTGAAGTTACTCCTTAAAATAAATAAGTAAACACGTGTTTCGGCATTTTTTGAAATTTGTATCCTAAGGGGTTGAAATAGGGGTTGAAACTTTGTATGACGAATGAAAATTACTCACGAATTTCGACATGAAACTTGGTGAAGTTACTCCTTAAAATAAATAAGTAAACACGTGTTTTCGACATTTTTGGAATTCGTATCCTAAGGGGTTGAAAATAGGGTTGAAACTTTGATATGGCGGATTGAAATACTTACGAATTTCGTACATGAAACTTGGTGAAGTTACTCCTTAAAATAAATAAGTAAACACATGTTTTCGGCATTTTTGAAATTGTATCCTAAGGGTTGAAATAGGGGTTGAGAAACTTTGTATGGCGAATGAAAATTACTACGAATTTCGACATGAAACTTTGGTGAATACTCCTTAAAATAAATAAGTAAACAACCGTGTTTCGGCCATTTTTTGGAATTCTTTATCCTAAGGGTTGAAATAGGGGTTGGGAAACTTTGATATGGCGATATGAATTACTTACGTAATTTCGACATGAAACTTGGTGAGTTACTCCTTAAAAATAAATAAAGTAAACACGTGTTTCGCATTTTTTGAAATTGTATCCTAAAGTGTGTTGAATAGGGGTTGAAACTTTGATTATGGCGAAGGAAAATTACTTACGAATTTCGACATTGAAACTTCGTGCGGAAATTACTTCCTTGAAAATAAGTGAACAACGTGTTTCGTCATTTTTTGAAATTTCACCCCTAAGGGGGTAGACGGGGGTTTCAAATTCCTGACTCATTCACTGCCTCACCAACGCAGGGCCCAAACCCGTGAACATATGAAGCTGAAATTTTGTACAGAGGGTCATATTATGACTCTCACGCGAAATAAGAAATGATTTTTCAAAATTCGTCTCCTAAGGGATTGAAATGGGGGTTGAAACATTATATGGCGAACGAATATTATTACGAATTTTGACATGAAACTTCGTGAAGTTATTCCTTGAAATAAATAAGTAAACACGTGTTTCGCCATTTTTAGAAATTCCACCCCTTAGAGTGTTAACTGGGGGTTGGGAGTTAGTTTGTACGCAAGTCCTATGTTATTGAAGTAAGAGATATGTTTAGCACATAGGTTTATTATAAGGTACTAACATGATCTAAGAAAAGATTTTACGAAAATCTACCCTTAGGGATGTAAAACGGGGTAGGTTTATTATAGGGTACTAACATGATCTAAGAAAAGATTTTACGAAAATCTACCCTTAGGGATGTAAAACGGGGGTAGATAGTTTGTATGGAAATCATATGTTTTAGAAGTATTTGTTATGACAGGCTAATTTTTACGATCCCGTTATCGCCTGTATAAGCGATATGATCCGCGTACGAAGTCGCTGGCAGAAGCTAGTTCAACATATTTTCACACGGTTATGTTGTTCAGTTTCATGGGCTAAACACACCCTTACCCACTCTATACCCCCTCCCGTTATGCCTCATATAGTAGATATCTATCTACACCTATTATTTTCTATTGTACAGTAATTATTCATTAACTGCAAATGTAACCTTGTAATCCTATACATTTATATAGGATTACAAAGTTATTCATGCAGTTAGTGTATTTAGAAAACTGGACCGAAATTGCAAGATGTTTAAGTTTTCCCAAAATAAGGACACTAAACTCTATATGTATTCTAAATTTGAAGCTTCTATGTCTGCTAGAAGTGCCTTGGACTTTTGATGATCGGTGAGTCAGTGAGTGACAAAATTCAGAAACTTTACCAAGTTGCCATTCTTAAACTACTGGTTCAAATTGTCTGAAATTTTAAATACACCGTATTTATACAATGCCTGATTAGTTGCTGAAAATTCAGGCTTCTNTAAATTTGAAGCTTCTATGTCTGCTAGAAGTGCCTTGGACTTTTGATGATCGGTGAGTCAGTGAGTGACAAAATTCAGAAACTTTACCAAGTTGCCATTCTTAAACTACTGGTTCAAATTGTCTGAAATTTTAAATATACCGTATTTATACAATGCCTGATTAGTTACTGAAAATTCAGGCTTCTTGTTTTATCCACAACGAAATTATAGGGGGTCGAAAACAGCCTGAATTGCTTCGAGAAAAGGATGGTACGGCCGTGCCGCTTTTTCTGCTTGACTTGGCGGGGGCACTGCCGTGCCCCCTGACCATGGCTATGTTAATTTTCTGGAAAATTGACGTGAGTGTTTCAGTAGTTTTCACGAAATTCCTAATAATGTTTGTTCGGTTAAGTTACTGTGAGCTCATTAGGATAGCTGTTATTTTGATTTTAGTTAGCTTTGATGTTTTTTTGCTTATGCGCAAACGTTTAAGGAGCTTACGACTTCTGAAAAGAAGTTATTGTGTTCAAGGATTTTAAGGAACGCGATATGAAGAATCTCAATAATCTATACTGATGTAGTAAAGAGAAAACAATGTTTTGACGGTTGTAGGTATGTGCCTTAAATGCTGCGAAACTACTGAACCGATTTGAAAATTATTTCTCTGTTGGAAAGCTGCACTAGTAATCTATCTGATGACACTTGCTTCTGCTAGAAGTTTCACCCGCGTCCCGTGGGAACTACTCGGCGCACCCGGATAAAAAGTACCCTATAGCTTTCATCGATAAATGGGCTATCTAAAACTGAAGGAATTTTTCAAATCGGATAAATAGTTCCTGAGATTAGCGCGTTCAAACAAACAAACTCTTCAGCTTTATAATATTAGTATAGATATGTTTCTATAAAACCCCTACTACTCTCTCTAAAAAAGACTTGGCACAAAAAGTTTTTATAAAGTGCAAAGTTCGATCGATGCGATCTCCATGTTAATACAATCGCTTCCCTTTTGCATGCTAATCGGATGTAAATATCAACAATATGCGAAATGTACTATTATACGGTTTGTCTCAATTTGCATCCCTTGTTTCTACGTGAAAATATAAAATGTACCTACTGGTTAAGTGTGGAATTGGTGTTTGCAAAATGGGTTCTGTACCTTGTCTTGGTAATTAGAACTATAAAACCGACTGACATAGGTACTAGTATTATAAAGAAGTGAGTTTGTTCACATGCTAATCACAGGAACTACTGGTCTGATTTGACAAGTTGTTAAGTAGATCTCTCTCTGTATTTAGGATGTCTATAGGCTATTTTTTATCCTGGAGCGCGAAGTAGTTCCCACGGGACACGGGTGAAACCGCTGACGGGAGCTAGCTCAAACATATGTATCTTCTATTGAGCATGGATTGGATGAAATTGTTTCAATCAGATTTTTACGAGTGCTCGAGTTAGCCTCGGTTTTACGTGCCTTAAAAATCTATGTCACAGGAACCTAACAATGTTCAAATTGAAAAACTTTGGCACTGCTTCTCTGACTGCAAATAGGAACTTTACGCGGCAAAAACTCTTAATAGTAGAGTTGTTTTTATTAAATATAAAGTAGTCAAAAAATGTTCCAGCTTTTGCCTTCGAATTATCATCATTATCATCTTTCTGCCCATATCTCAATTTATTTGGGGTAGGCGCAGCATGTTTTCTTCTTCCATACTCTTCCATCTGCCGCCATCTCACAAGTAACATTATTTTGCCTTCAAATTAGACAACCCTTTTTTTATCGATGGGAAATCATCAGAATGACCTCCCCCTCCCGCTTTGTGGCAGCGTGAGTGTTAGACTTTTACTGACTAGAACCCACCGTGTTCCTTCGCCTTTTGTGTGCCAGGGCCGCGGTAACTCTTTCGAACAACTCGCAAAAGATTTTTTTTATTTGTTTCAGACTACCCTAATATCAGAACCAAATAAAAAAACTAGAATTGTTGAAAACAAATGTTTCTATCTATCACCATGATGGATTTTCAGGGTCTGAACAAAAATTTATTGACAGTAAAACTGTATTGAGTTATTCTATGAGTCGTTACGATTTACGGACGATTGAAAGCAAGTGGATTATAGTATTCGGTCACGGCATATCATGCGTTGTTTTAGGGTTGCCACTTAAATTGTTTATTAATTTATACCGTAAAAAATCAATAAAAAAAACGAGGCTAATTTTAGCATTTAATCTTACACATTTCAAATGCAAAATAAATAAAAATGATAAGAATGGTAATTTTACGGGTATTACCCGTAGATAATTCTGATATGAAGAGATTGCAATCGCGATACATCTTAAAATATTCGATAAGCAGGTGTGTCCTCATTCGGAAAACACATCATGTAAATTATTTTTATTGCAAAAATACCGTGATAATGTAACGAACCCATATCCGTGTTTAAAAGATTACGTAGTATAAGGATGACGAACCACTACTTTCTCTATTCCCGATCTCCATTATAAAAGTAGTACCTTTACCTATTTTTAATTTTGGTGTGACAACCCTACCCGTCATTCATTGTATTTAGCACTTTCATTGGCGTCAAATCACGGTGGGCCGCATGACCGATTAGTTGCCTATAGCTACAGACAACGGTTGTTACAAAAACATTGCTTACTTAGTTGCAGCTGTAATATAACAATGTCTAAAGAGAAAGTAATGGACATTAGGAATCCGCAAATTTATTCCTCTTGGCCGCAATATGTCACGCGTGCAGGTATCTACGACAGATGTCCCGGATTCTTTGCTCTAGGACATGTTATTTGGCCCAAGGATTCCTGTAATTTATAGAAAATTATTTTCTTATTGCTTCTTTGGTGATAGTGGTAACTAGAAGTAGCTTACTGAAAGATCCTCAGTTGACTGATAAGTAAGTCAAAATTTTAGTACATTGCCTTTACGACAGTGTAAAATGTTCTGTCACATTTTAGACTTTGTCTGCGCGTACAGTCGCCTAGTCGACAGCAAGTTAGTGTACCCAAAATCTGTCAAATCTGTCAAATTTTACCAATCGAACATTAACCTTCCACTATTGTGATAAGGTTGAAAATCGATCACAAAAATTTGACAGCTTTGTGTACACTGACTTGCTGTCGACTGTACCTGCTATCATCCGCCCAGATTCAAACATAAAGCTAAAGAATAAAACCAACTCACCCTCAGAATCTGTTCCAGATTTGGCACAGCTAAGTGTTCCAATCATTAAAATCCATTAAAACCCATCTTTGAAACGGAGGATGCTCTTGAGAGCGTCTTCAATAACAAAACAAACCCAGTATTAAATAATTCCGTCTTCGTAACGTATGACGTAAAAATTGATTATCCACTTCACATGAATGTTTTATGAGGCGCGCTCTGGAACGGCCTACAGATACGAGTCTGGTACGAATTATGATGAGGTCGTTGACTTATCGTTATCAATGCGATTATCTGCAGATAGATGTGAGTTATGTTTACCGTTTCCTAGACTGGAACATTATGTTCGCCTAATGACGTGTCGGCGTTATCGTGTGTCCCTTTATAAATCTGCGTACCTAATCCGATGGGGCTTTCTCTGAAAACTCATTGTTGGTTATTCGAAACTGCCTATATCGAAAAATCCTATTTACCCCATTTTTTCCTTAAATTACACGCATGGCCAATTTCATCCCTTACCCGAAGGAGGTTTTAAAAGTTATTCTTCGGTCGTTGTTTGTTATAGTATTAAACACGGATACAATCTTATAACTATCAGTGTGGGTCATCGTCAAGATAGTCACATATCGCGTCAGACTTATCTCAACAAGTTACGTCTTCTTTGAGAAGGGACGCAGCGTAATTAACAAAACTTTTCTCTTTATTATTTTTCTCGGGTCCGACTCGAAAAGCTCAGATCGAACCATATTCGAGACGGTAAATTGTAGAAATGTTTCATTTCTGTTCTGCTACTCATTTCTAGCATCTTGAAAAATTGGAAAAATATTTTTGAAGTACACGATTTTCCTCGTTTACCAATTTTTGTTTTAGAAGCGGAAATATCAAAATTCGAGACATAAATGTTGAGCTTGATGACATTGGCTATTTCGTCCAATGGGCATCAGATGGAGATACGAGAAATGAAAGTAGAACAATGGAATTCATTTTTGCAATAATATTACTTTGTTTGTGGCTTTTGTTCGGTAAAAGTTGTAAAGGTTTCATAACTTCATTAGCATATAATAATGTTACCAGTTTTAGGATTCTATGAAAGAGAACGGTGTGCGGCCTAGATTCGCAATCGTTTATAGGCCCAGTCTGGTTTGTAGATTAACGCGGTAGTTATCTTGACGATTATAATAAATGCTTGTTTTCTCACGATCGTTGCATAGATAATGAAATAAAAAATAAGTTCAAAAACTAAAACCCGACTACTGAAATATCGCGCTCTAAAAAGCAAAAAACAAGATAATATGCATTAATGTGTTACATAAAATACTAATCATAAGGATGTTAAGATAGTAGCCGTAGTCGTATGCCAC
>NWSH02000437.1:2241954-2271818 GCA_002382865.2 Heliothis virescens | reverse complement strand
ATATTGTGAGGTTTAAATATTGTATGAGGCGCCTTCTGGACGAATGAAACATCAATAGTAGGCTCAGGTCTATAGATTCCTGATGGTTTCATTTAATTTGTGCCTTGGATTATACAAATAAAGTGCCCTCATGTTCACTGAGTTCTAAAGAATGTAAAAAAGGTTGCGCCAGTCCTCAATTTTATATAAATAAATAAGTTCAAAAACAAAAACCCGACTACTGAATATATCGCGCTTCTAATAAGCAAAAACAAGATATAATGCGCATTAATGGTACATAAAAGTACTAATTCATAAGGATGTTTAAAGATAGATCCGTAGTCGTATGCTCTACCAATACTAACAAACAATCACACTTGTGTTATTAAAATACTCCGTCAGATCTCAATCCGTTCATCCATTTTTAGATGAGAACCTATTGAGCAGTGAACTGCCTGGCCTTTAGTGAAAAGTAACATCCCTAATCAATAACATATAGAACTCGTGAATCATGAGGGCACTTTATTTGTTATGATCCAAGGCACAAATAAATAAACCATCAGAATCTATAGACCTGAGCCTACTATGATGTTTTCATTCTCCAGAAGGCGCCTCATACAATATTTACCTACAATATTTATATTTTTGAAATGTGCTAATTAAGCCCTTTCTTTTGATATGCAACACGGTACCTTATGATGACATTTTTTTTTAAGTTGACTACTTAATGTCCTCTAGAGGGCGCCACAAGAATATTTTTGTAATTTTACATATCCTATAACCAGCGGACGGCCAAGACGCTTCTAATGATATCTCATTTGTTAAATTACGATAAGTAGTTTAGAAGTTATGAGGGAACCGATGAACATACATACATACATACATACATACATACATACAAACAGGTCAAAATCATAACCCTCCTTTTCGCTTCGCCCTAGTCGGGTAAAAATAATGAATAAATTAGTCTAATTCGCGGTATCCAATCCAATAAATAATCATCGATTTCGGTTTATCACATCATTTAAAAAGAACATCACCATTAAGTGTCGATTTACGAGCTAATCTTGATCAAACAAATCCGGGATTTACACTACTAAATACGCCGTGAAGTTTCAAAAACCACGTTGTTGCTATGTAATCCGTTCCGGTCTCAGGAAACAAAGCCAGTGATGTGGGTTAGTAGAAAAGTTTCCCTGAAATTGGCTTTAATCCCTTCAATGTCAGTCACGGCACGGCTCACTTCTGGATCCCATAAACTTGATGTACGGCCCGTGAGGAGTTTCGGGACAGGCTTAGATGCCAATCGGTCATTAAATCAATCGACCGAATGATATAGGTGTTATGTTGTCAATGATGAATAGGCTCGGCAGTTGGCGATCGAGGGGTCGTATGAATTAGGGAAGGATAAACAACCTTTTTGCGACCGATTAGACATGGCTTTAGGCGCTGATTATCCCGTATTTTCTCGCAGTTCCGGTTGGCTGGAATTTGAATAATATGTCCGTGATTTTATTACATTCCTATTATATTACATACACAAAAGAGACGGAAAAGCCATTACTTTGTTTAGGGGTTATTTCTGGAACTACTTTGAATTCTTTCCTAAATCGTACGTTTCACTATTCCGGAGTGACATAGGTTACGTTTAACATTCTTGTGTCCGAAGAGGGCTCACTATTTTAGAGCCTCAAGGCCACAACATAGAAACGGGAGTTTTCCGACTAACGTAGGCGTAATTGTAGGGCAAAAGACAAAATAAAAATAACATTAGGAAACCTAATTGCTGTTAAAATGCCGTCAAGAGTCGTCGAAAGCACTTTGTTTGCAAAATGTACGAAGTTTGCGTGTAGTACCTATGCTTCAGCTTTTCCGTGAATGTAAGCATCTTTACTGCGGCGCAAGTCATCCACGAAGGCAAACTTCAAGTTATGTAATAATGCCATGTCATATAACCTTCGCAGCCTGTCTATAGTACAACCCTTTCTCTCTGACGCTTTGCTTGCGCGGAATGTTAAGTAGATGAAATATTCCCTGTTTTTCCTCTTCTTCCTTTGATCGGGACCTAATGCTGTTAAAATGGCGGTCTTTATGGCAATTATTTTTATATTTAGGACGGGAAAATGTCGGCCGAACTGATAGTGTTAAATAGAAAGTAATTTTCAGACATTTGGTGAATTTATCGTGTATTTGCAGAGTTTTAAGACGTACTTGAAGATATATTAAGTTTTAATTAAAGCGCGTACTAGAAACAGTCTCTCTTAAATGCAAGTGAATTAGTGCTTTATGAATGTTATCAGTTAAAACTATTGTTTCATCTTAGTCTACAAGGATCGAATGATTTGTCATCAAGACGATATTTAATCAAATATTCTTGATTGACCAATTTTCTATCAAAAGCGAACTAGAACATTTTGTGAGCGTGTAACTGAAATAAGTAAATAATATTTCGTTTAATAATATTGTGGTTGACGAGACACTTAATTTTGTTTTTATCAAAGGCTGTCACGCACAGTTTTGTGGTGGCTTACCATATTTTGGGGAGGTAAACTATTATTGTATTCAGTGTTCCAGACTCGATTATTCTTATTGTCAGAAAATGGATCTATTTGCAATAATGGAACAGTGGATTAAAGTAATTTTGTGTAAGAAAGTTTGCAATCTTTAAATCTCAAGAAGACCAAGTTCATTATATTCAATAACTGAACATTGCTGAAGGCTCAAGCGAAATAAAAGCAACTTTATTGTAATTTTTGCAATTTTTCTGGCAATATAGTTTGCGGAATTTCGTAGTCGACTGTATTACCTGATGTAATAAAGTAACATTGTACTGTTTGGGGGAGTTATTTTGTCGTCTTCTTTAGATGAGGAGAAAACTTCTCGTATAAGTTGTTCTTTGTCTTTGTTGTTTGTTATTATAGTGTATTTTTTGTTTATTACCTAATAATTGAGTAAACAACCATTGATTGGGTGTAGATGAACCAACTGATTTAGATGACCATTTAAGATTTCGTACTTGCCTAAAAGGTATCCTATTACTAAATAATAGTAGGTGCCTTGTATATAATGGTACGGGACCCTTCTTGCACGACTCGCACTTGGCCGGTTTTTTGTTAGGTCCCTGGATTTAGATGCGATGCAACGTGGTTTACGATTATACCGAAAAAGTGGAATTGCTATCGGAACACCGTCTGTCGTGTACGCAGTTACATAATGTTTTATTGTATGTATTTCAGTTTCGACGTGTGGCGTGAGTTCCCCGACCGAATAGTGGGGTTTCCGTCCAGGCTGCACGTGTGGGATAACTCTACGAACTCGTGGCGATACCACAGCGAATGGACCAATCAGATATCTATGGTAAGCTAATATTCCATCTATTGCCTTGTAGTACTTAAGTACTTATGTGTGTTGCTAGAGAGTTTGTTGTACAACTTCTTCTGCTGACCCGCAAAGACACGGTGAAGGTTTTGGGTCATACTCCAAAAAAGATAAACACACGTTTAACACATATTTTAGAAAATTCTCCATACAAAATTTTCTCAAACACGTGTCGAACGTGTGTTTATCTTTTTTAAAGTGAGGCCCTTTTGCGTTTTGTAGACTGTCTTTTGTTTTGTCGTTAGTGAAGTGTTTATTTGTCAGCCTAATTTGAATAAATCATTGTCCATTTCTGAGATATGCGAAGGATGCGCGAGGCTGCGACCTGCGACATGCGGCCTATACAATTCCGTACATCATTGCCGATTGCCGCCGCGTGCTTTTATCACATAGCAGATCCAGCTTTCTGATTGGCCGATGTGTTCCATACATCTATCTCCATACTAATTAAAAGCCCCATCAAATTATTGACCGACTATATTTTAGGGGGTCTAATAGCGAAGAATCAAACACCCTTATTATGTTATTTTCATATCTTTTCATGTCTATTATGATGCCTTTCATTTGACAGTTCAATGATATTGCTTTGACTACTTATTGAATGATACGACGGTATGTGTATTGAATTCTTTCAGAAAGGGTATGTCTATTGAATACCCGTTTTTTACGTGATTGGGACGTTCAATAACTAAATTGGTTTTGATCAGTAGATATTTACTATTTCAAATATACAGTAAATTCAGATATGTTTAGTCCGTTTATTTTTAACGAGATAGTAAATTGACATTTTGAGTGTTGCTACGTAAGTGCAGTCATTTAATATTTAAAGCGAACCATTTCATTGATTTTGTGAGTATTTAAGATGAATCTGTAGAGATCTGTTCTTGTTATGACTGTCCAAAGTTCGAGTCAATATTTACCTTTGTCAGAGGAATATTAAGCATTGCCTACGACAAGTTTGTTACTCACTAAACTAAAATCAACATAATGTGTCAAACTGCATATTGCAATACACATTTTGCCAGTAAAATTACGAGCAAAATTCCGAAATGACAAAATTATGCTAAACTTTGGAAACAAACCAACAACACGTTCCGTTTTAATCATTATCAATTCGCATGCTGATGAGGTCAGCTAATTACATAAAAACTGGACTTAATCAGGCGCCATTGGGTTTAATTAAAAAATAACTGCGGTAACGAGTTTAATTATTTTATCAGTTGATATGTGATATTTTAAAATGGTGTTTGTTTTACTGGCAGTTCAATAGCGTTATGTTAGTTATCGCTTGTAATATGAACCAAGTTATCAATCATGGCCTGGATTACTGCAGGCGTTGTGGACTGCAGTTGCTGGCTGTAACTAGTTCTGTTTCTGTTGTTGTTTGTTTGTATGTGTATTTTGTGACGAGATTTCCGCTTTCCATGAATCATCATCATCATCGATCTTTCTTTTGTCCCACTGTGGAGTTCAGGCCTCGTAACTTATTACACAAATGCATACATATGTGCGATTTCAGATTTTAAGTTCCAGGTCTCTTCAAGATGTTTTCCTTCACCTTTATTCAGTCATCGGAGAAAAAAATATAACAAGGAAGAGTTACATTGGTAGTTTTTTGACCTGGAATCGAACATGAACACCTACTTGAGCGGCAGGCATTAACTAACTACTGTGACACCACGACTTGTCTGTCGTTAGCGTGCTTGAAGATTAGCCATTCACCTAAACTGAGCTGCTCAGGGTCATTTTAATAGTTATCCTAGCAATTTTGAATTAACTACGAAGAAGGAGACATGTAGAAAAATCATAATTAACTAATCTAATGTTAGGCGTTGTAATCAAAATCTTATAATTAGTCGATAGGCCATTTTCAACCTAGGTGCGCGCTAATGGGTGTATTGTAATTTTGGTTTACATTTCTTAAGTATCATAATATTGACAGTTTTATTTGCTGGCCTAAAAGAACCGAATGTACCATACTACAGAGCTCTTCATAAAGATCCAAGGCCTCAGCTACGGCCCAATTGTCTCAATCACAACTGCATATAAATATTTATTTGAGCAATCAGCATTTGTTTGGCCCACTTCAAACTCACGTGGTTCTTCGGTATCATTCCTTGGTTAATAAAAACTGCACCCTTGTTCTACGTATGTTGTTACGTATATTAATACGTATACGTATACTCTCAATAGTATGAATCCATATTGCGTTGTTATAATTTGTTTTTTTTTTTAATAGCCTTTTTATCGTCCCATTGCTGGGCACAGGCCTCCCCTCACACGGAGATGAATTGAGCATTAATCACCACGCTTGCTCAATGCGGGTTGGTGATTTCAGACTTTATAGTCTAGGTTTCCTCAAGATGCTTTCCTTCACCTTTTTTGGAAATATATAAAAAAAAATCAAAATACAAAACAATATTGGGTATTGGAAATGCGAAAGTATAGTGCCTCCTATTATATTATTTTCTCCCTTTTTAATACCAGCTTTTCAAGTCGAAAGTTTTACGTCCACTAGACATCTGTACAGGAATCTATTATTATCGTATAAATTTATAACGACGGATCGCAAATCAATGGATAGATAGGATATAGTAATCCACCACAAGTGAACAGAAGGCTCATACTTTGAAATGGGTTGTTCCTAAATGAATATTTTTGAAGAGAATTCCCAATACGGACGAGTATTATTGGGTATTCCTGTGCGGAATTTCTTTGTAACGCTCCTGAGTTTCGAATTGTGCTGTCCGGTTGATGGCGGAAGGCAATTCCCATGCAATATACCTAGCGAATCTATACTAATATTATAAAACTGAAAAGTTTGTTTGCTTGGACGCGCTAATCTCAGGAACTGCAAGTGTGATTTGATTGATGATCATAAGAGAAAGGCTATTTTAACTTTTGTTGCTTGAGACTACTTTTAGGGTCAGTTTCAGAAATTTCAAGCTATGTGTTAGATCATGTCATTGAAATGTTTTTTATTTAGACTACTTTTCTATGATATTTTCTGTCTGAAAGCTATCTAGATTTTTTTCTGAATTCCCGAAACTGGCCCTAAGTATACTACGGACACTTTGGCAATATTTAACATTCCTCATCACCAATTACATGGTGTTGTATGTTTAGAAGCGGTCAGTCGGTTGACATAGTGGACAGAGCTGCGACCTTCGCGTTATTGTTGTAACGAGATGTAGTGGCCGGATGCTGTGGATGCACTCATTCGTGTGGGCTCTAGTACTGGACCTATTGTTTTTGTGATTTACAATTAGATCAACCGGTGTTTTCATTCAACATTTTTCGCTATGGAAAAGAGTAAAATCATCTGAGTGCCGTTTTTAATATTGAGCAAAATCAAGATTTTTGTGTGAGAGCCCTCTTAAATATTAGGTAATAGTTTGTTACCTACATGAATGTTTTTATTATTCGTTGCTATAACGGCAATAGGAATACATCATATGTGATAGTTTCAGCTACCTAACAATTAATGTTCATGAGATACAGTCCGGTGACGGACGGACAGTGGAGTCTTCGTTATAGGGTCGCGTTTTTACCCTCGGGACATAAAAAGTGTAAAAGTTTTATGCAATAATTTCCTCCAGTTACGCTTATAAAACAGAAGAATTTTCAATGCTTCATAGAATGTATTAAAATATTTAATAGCAATCAGTGAACCAAGTGGAGCGTAATTCCCTAATGGCTGTTAATTAGTAGCTACATTGATTAATTAATTGGTAGGTTAAAATTCAATAACCTCTCGGTATTACCCGTTTTGGATTAGACACCGAATGACAATAAAAGTTCATTTAATCTATGTATTACCCACTTTTATGGGTAAAAGCATACCTGCCTACCTTTTAGTCTAATATTGGAGTTGTATTACTCTAAAAGGGTTATTAAATGAAATATACATAAGTACATGAAAGGTTTTTTTATGTGCTGCGTAAAAATTCTAGTTTTTTTTGGCTTTATTTAAATTTAGGAACGTTGACATTGAAACTATTTATTTGCCTTGTTATTGAACTAGTAGTAGTGGAGAGTAGATAGTAGAGTAAGTAATTAATCGCATATCTTTCCAATTTTAAGTTTTGTGAGACATAATTTCTACGTCCATAAGCAAGATATTTATGTATACAGGTAACTGAAACCTCTGTGATCGTTGTCAATGATTTCTTTAAAAATATATTTGTCAATCTGTCAACATCAACGTCATCAAAATCAGTTTACAAAAATCACGTGGACGTCCCAAATTATATTTTTTATAAAAAACACAAAAACCCAAAAAAAAAATACAAAAAATGGAAGACCTATTCAAAAAACTGCAAAAAGACGGTAAAAATAATGTCGACAACCTAGTAAAATGGATGAGCGAGGCTAAACTGATAGATGTTGTGATTCCGGATGAGGACGAGAAGCGTTTTCGTAAATTCTTTGATGATACACCTGATGACGAAATTGTGGAACTAGATCAATTCAAAGCAGTCATCGAGAAGATAGCAAATGACCAGAAGAAGAATTTCGAAGAACTATCTCAACAGCTCGCGGAAGATGGCCCTAAAGTTGTAAAAGCCACTATCGCGGGCATGAACGCTTTTAAGAAGGAAATTATGAAAAAAGACTGAATTGCTTGAAGCGCTTCGAAACACAAACATGTAGAGATTCGCAATGAAATATAATTTGTTGCTCATCCAGTCTTTGCTTTTCATTTAGGCTGACCCCGCTAATAACGAATTGAAAACAAGCTTCAACTATACTTGCTTACTTTAGTTAGTCTATAGAAACGAAGGTTAAATTCAGCAGTTTGGGGAAATTATTTAATATCTAGAAAAATATTTCTTAACAACAAATTCGGTTAGTTGAATTAAAATTTTACGTGTCTCCGAAATTAAAAAGAATGATTAATTAATATCTTAATAAATGGTTTTGTTTCAACTAATCATCTTGCCAGCTAAGAGACCTTCATCGTCGTGATGTAGGTAAGCTGGAAGAAGTACACTCGAGTACTAATACAAATTCCTCTTCTCGATTCCCTTGTGAGCTATGCATTTTTGTGGGATAAAAAGAACACCAGAAACTTTTTAAGGAAAAGCCGTGCCGATTGATCACTTAGTTTTTGCTTACAAACTCAAATTGTGAGAATTTGAACCCAACTAAGATCTATCACGAACTAAAAGCGCTTCCGTCAAAAATTCCTATCTTAATTACTCGACTTCCATTAGAACACTTCACACTTGCGTACAGACACGTACATAAATTAATGAGTGCTCACAGAACGCTTGATTGTGATTTACGAGCCTGACTGTACCATCCCGGGCTAAGTAATTCAATGAGACAATTGACTAAACATTGTTGGGCTGAGAGTTCATACCAATTGCGTGTTGTAAGAACGACTAAGATTTGCTGAAAAGCCTAAGTTAATGTGTGATTAATAAGGCCTTTTGTAGTCATAGGCTCGCTAATATTAAAGCTCTAAAAGTTACAAAACAAAAGAGAAATGCTAATATTATAAATGCGAAAGTTGGTGATGATGTATGTTTGTTAGTTAAAATTTCGCGGGAAGCTTACTTACTGGAAGGATTGTGATAAAACTTGGCAGTAGGTAGTATAACTTCAAATCTATAATCGGAATAACATGAAAGCTACTTTTTATCCGTACCATTTTTATAACTACGGGAATATTTCCCTCGGGAAGAGACGGAAGCTAGTTGATTTATAATGTGCTAATGAAACAGTTTAAAGTCATATTTTACATCAAATCCGCGACATTGAGCAAGCAGCCCAACCAATTCTTTATCACATAATCGCTTCCATCACGAATGAATCAGTGTCACAGAACTTAGGACGTAAGAAATTCAAACGACTGTGACTTGTATAGTTCGCCTTCTTCAAAGTAAAACTTTGACTTTGAAAATCAAAAAGTTAGACAGGACCGTGTCTGTTTGTTTGTATACTTGGGTTTTTAATTCAGTGAAGTTATGTTAGCTAAGTTGACGTTTCATGAAAGTATGAAGTTTTCTTTGAAATTCAGTTTTTAGGGTCTCAAAGTTTTCTATTCAAATCTTATTCGTCGAGTTTTTGTGAAAGTCTGAAGTCTAGATTTTGTTTATTATATTAGCTTGAGCCATCGGTGTCACGCATAACCGATGGGAACTACTTCGCCCACTCGGATAAAAAATAGCCCATAGACTTCCTCAATAAATCAGATATCTAAAACTGAAAGAAATTTTCAAATCGTAAGTAGGTACAGGGAGTTTCTGATATTGGCTCGTTTAAACAAACAAACTCTTCAGCTTTATAATATTAGTATAGATTAATATGTATAGAGCAAGTGAGCAAGCACATGGTTATCACAGAGGCAGTTTTAAGGGAACAATAATTCTGATTCAGAGATTTATACTTCACTTACTGATGATACTTAAACGCCCTGACTCACTCTCTAAAGATTTAAAAACCGACCAAGTTCGAGTAGGACTCGCGAATTAAAGATTCCGTACCATTATTTACAAACGGGCAAAGAAATAATGATTCTTGAAAAACTAACGTTTGTTGTAGCCTCCTAATCTATCGGCGTTCTAATTTACGGCCGTTCCCGATAACCTATCTATCTCTGGATTTGCTTACCAGAGATAGGAATTTGACATTACTTGTATGCGGCTAATGTCAAAATTCTATCACTAGTAAGCAAATCCAGAGATAGACAGAATATTGATTTCTGCAGTTAGTTATCCAAAAAATGTTATTTTAGTACATAATCGGAATCGACAAATAAAGATGATGCCGTCACAAATATAGAACTTACAACTTCGCCGAAGAAAATGATGACACTAGGAAATGTTTATTACTTAAAATTGGATCTCGTCCAGTTTTATGATGATTACTCTATTTTTTTCATGTTTTTTCCTTGTACCGCTAATTTGTTACTTTACGAGTTCAAAATGTATTTGATGTTGTAAGGGTTTTGAAGGGAAAGTGTCTTAATAAGGAATTTGGAGTACTTGTATAATGTTGACTAATTATAACACTCCAGAATCTATACTAATATTATAAAGCTGAAGAGTTTGTTTGTTTGAACGCGCTAATCTCAGGAACTACTGGTCCGATTTGAAAAATTCTTTCAGTGTTAGATAGCCCATTTATCGAGTAAGGCTATAGGCTATTTTTATCCGGGTGCGCGCAGTAGTTCCCACGGGAGAGCGGGTGAAACCGCTGGTGGAAGCTAGTATAAAATAAATTCAGTTGCGATATTTCTTGGAAATTTATAAGTTTAATGCTTGAAGGCGGACAGCAATTTGTGAGGAAATTTTACTTGAATTTAATTTTCTTGGTGGTACTCTCATGTCCTTTCTTCGAACTACTAATGGGCTACACGTGTTAGTTTGTCTGACTTTTTTATACTTTTACCTTGTAGGAAAATTATCGGAAAATCTCGACTAAGATGTGTATTTCTAACAATTCAAATAGCCTTATCTATTGTAATGAGTCCCTTATGGATAACAATACTCAATCAAAATACTAACTTCTTGTATATGTCACCGGAAAATAACAAGAACCGTAAGTTTATAAATTTACTAGAAAATTTATAAATTTTCGTAAGATTCTAAACGGGAGATAAATTGTATTATTTTACGGCCACATTTTCGTAAATTGATAAACTTACTGAACTGACTCGTAAAATAATACGTAAGCAATAACCAAACGCCACGCGCGATCTGATTGGTTGACTATCACGTGTCACTTCTCCCTCGTCGCGGCCGCCATTATTCGCCACTATGAACATTGACCAATCAGAGCGCAGTGTGTTATTTTACGTATTTCCAAGATTCGTATATTTAAAAGAGCTTCTGTGATTGGTCAAACCATTTAGAATCTTACGAATAGATATCCGTTAGTTTATAAATTTACCGTGTGACGTCGGAAATTGATAAATNTTTATCAATTTCCGACGTCACACGGTAAATTTATAAACTAACGGATATTTATTCGTAAGATTCTAAATGGTTTGACCAATCACAGAAGCTCTTTTAAATATACGAATGTTAGAAATACGTAAAATAACACACTGCGCTCTGATTGGTCAATGTTCATAGTGGCGAATAATGGCGGCCGCGACGAGGGAGAAGTGACACGTGATAGTCAACCAATCAGATCGCGCGTGGCGTTTGGTTATTGCTTACGTATTATTTTACGAGTCAGTTCAGTAAGTTTATCAATTTACGAAAATGTGGCCGTAAAATAATACAATTTATCTCCCGTTTAGAATCTTACGAAAGTTTATCAATTTCCTAGTAAATTTATAAACTTACGGTTCTTGTTATTTTCCGGTGACATATACATATATTGTTAAATTGCGAGTAAATAATTAAGTACACTGCCAATTAAAGGCTTTAGGTCTCGGGCTTGATTTCGGGATTGTACTGATCGGTCTGTTACTCGGGTACAGTTTAGCATTCCAGCGATAAAATATTTTTTTGAAATCGGTTCAGTAGTTTCTGAGCCTTAACACAGGGTAGGTGTAGGTACAAACCAACAAAAAATAATTTTGCCTCTTTATTATATTAGTATAGAAGTAAATATTTATGCAAAGCAGTCCGGAGTAGATGTTGCTAAGGTGGGCACATTAAGCCTTCGTAGTCATTCAATGTCTCATTGAATGACAAGCATCCCGCCTTCCTTGATAAATGGGTTATCAAAGTTGAAATCGATCCTATATATCCTTTTTCTCCAGATATATTTCCCATATCAATCTTCAATGAAATCGCTCAATCCTTTTCCGTGTAAGAGGAGGCCTGTGCCCAGCAGTGGGACGACAAAAAAAGGCTATTAAATAAAAAAATAATCCCATATTATAGCTCCAATCTTAATTATTCCAGGTACTAACAGGCGCAGCGTTCCACCACAAGATCTGGTCGTGGTACTACACGTACAAGATGCCGGCCGAGATCCGCAGCTGGGTGGATGATAACTTCAACTGTGAAGATATTGCCATGAACTTCTTAGTCGCCAATGTTACTAGGAAGGCGCCTATCAAGGTATGCTGGTGTATTTGTTAACTATAGGAATATGTTAGTTATTAAATGCGGTTCTAATTAATTCTAGTAATAAACTATTAAATGTACAGACGTTAGCAAGTCAACGTACGCGTGTGTGTCAAATTTGACCAACCAAACAGTAGTAACCGCCCACTATTGTGATAAGGTTAAAATTTATTGAAGTTTGTCAGATTGAGGTAGATTAATTCTGTCTGTACAATTATTTAACATCGTCGTGCTTTAAGTTATTTATTTATTTTATTTATTTTATAGTTAATTAAAAAAATTAGTTTATTTATTTTAAAGTTCATTTTATTATGGTGATTTGTTTAAAATAAGGTTAGCTTTTAAGTAGCCTGGATATTATAAAGCCTAAATACAGACGTGCTTACAATGGGTGCCAATTATGACTGAAAACCCCTGAATATTTTTTTCAAAATTTCCGTAAAATTACTTCGGTATGAACTAAACTCGTTTCCCGAAAATTCCAGGTGACGCCGCGCAAAAAATTCAAATGTCCAGAATGCACGAATACAGAGATGTTATCAGCTGACGCGCGTCACATGTCGCAGCGCTCCGCCTGCATCGCGCGGTTCGCGCAGATCTACGGCCACATGGCCCTCCGCGCGGTCGAGTTCCGTGCGGACCCGCTGCAGTACCGCGAGGCGGGGGCCGGCGTGCCGCACGCTTATCCTGATATTGGAGCGTTGTAAGGTAAGGTTGGTGGCCCTCTGGTTTTGGGGATTTTGGTTTATTTTGAGATTCAAAAAAAAGGAAAAAATGATAAATTCTGGTAGCAGTTAATTCACTTTTAAAGAAAGGCCAAAACGCTGTAGTATGAATGCTGACCCAACATAGTTTCAATTTCTAAAAGTTACATGTTGGAGCTGGTAATAAAATGAAATGAAATAAAATTCTGCATTAGTTCCCAAAAAATATTGAAGTCTGAATTTTGCTGCCAATTTACCTCGGTAATATAAAAATAATAGAAAAATAAATAGGTTGTATAGTAAGTGTACCTTAGCTCGTTACCGGGGTAAATAATTTAGTCTATGACTTTCAAAAAAAGATCAACTACCCACGATTTTGTTATACCGGTGAATATGGCCTTATAATGTACATTATAGGGCTTTATACTTACAGATTTTTTTGTAAGTAATTTTGATTAGAAACTATACAGAGGGCCCCAAATGTTAGAATTAAAGGAATGTAGGTGGTACGGACAATAACAAATTGAATGAAGGCTGTAAGAGAAATTAAAAGGGATTTCGTCCCCAATACCAGGGTATGTAGTGTAAAACTGCCATTAATTGATTAATTACCCCCACACTCCCCTTATATATTTACGGTAGAAAGTTTATACTTTTAATTACGAAGTATAGTCACTGCCATTTATTTATTAATACACTAATTATGTTCGAAATATTTGTGATTTATTAATGTTGTAAATCAGTTTCTTTTTTAAAGTTAAAGGGACAAAATAATGTCTTAATTTTAATTTTACGAACAATACATTCAATACGTATACATTCAAAAAAAGCTTTTAAAATGAGAAATTTTAAATAATATCACCAGTTTTCTTCTCTTTTATAAAATCTGTATAAACTATTCTACCGTAAATGTACAGTCCGCGCGAAAAGTTTACGATACGTAAATATATTTCGTGGCCCAAAATCCCTTATCCTTATTTAAGGACACGTGTTGTGAGCTTACTGATGCCTTCGCATTTGTTTGACGTTATACAATGTCAAATTATAGTAATACGGATATTATTTGTGATTATTTATTTGTTTATATTTAATGAGCTTTTACTGGCGTGTATCTTAAAGGATTGGTTTAATTCGTATTTTTATCAACCAATTTTTTTTTAAATCAATTACCTGTATAATTTTGTATACGAAATATTTCATGATTTCTTTTCTATATATTCCCTTTGAAACGAATTAAAACAATTCTATAAAGATACAAAAACGCTCGAGCTTTTAAAAAACACTGTCCCTGATGTAAACGCGTATTAATAACACAGACATATCCGAATACAATACAGTACATTAGCTAGTATTGTGTGTTGTTTCAAATGATTTCATATCTAACGCCGATATTTATGAATGCGACTGTACTTTTTGCCAAATTAGAATTTTATAATATAAATTGCTTATAATATTAATTTATATTACGTAAAAGAATTATTTAACAAAAAAAACGCATCACATTATTTTTTCTTTAAGTATTTTTTCAATAGTTTTAAAAATTAAGTGGCTTTTATAAATATCGGTAAAAAGATAACCTCGTAACTTGCCATTCCTTTTAACAGTATAAAAATAATTTTGTCTATGACAATAAGTTTGTAAGTAGTTAGTAAATATCCCCAATTGGTTTCGTGTCAATTCTTACTATTTAATATTGATGTGTTTTTTCAGTTGTATGCCAAAAATTTGGAAATATCCAACTTTACTTAGATGAATTTTCAACATTAATCGAAAAAATACCATTTGTGGATTGAAGAATTTGTGTCCCAAGTTTTGGCATATAACTTGAAAATAAATGTTTAAATGTAATGCCATCTGTCCTTAGGTGAGTAAAGAAATGATATTCTAAAGAGTTAGTGAAGGTAAAAATAGTAATATATAGACGTTTAGCAAAATAGTCCATCTTGACATATCGGTGCTTGCGCGAGAACTAATCTAATTCCTAATAATTTTAATTGTGTAGATATTATTATGTATTAATACAATTATGTATGTAAGAAACGCACGATATATAAGTAGTGAGATATAAATAGATTTTATTAGTGTATAATTTATGCGAAATTATATATGTGTATTTTATTATATTTTTTGTATTTACCCTTTTTTGAATAGGGTGTAAAAGGTATAGGAGTACTCAAAATATATCTGTGACTTGGATCACTGATTCCGAATGTTAGATTCAAACTGGCACTTAATGAAAATTTAGAATTTTCAATTATTATTTGATTACACTAGCATTTTTTTGTAGTGTCTCATTGATAACACGAAGGAATTTGGTCCTTAATGAAGGAAGAATAGCTTTCTTTTTACATTACAACTCTCCGTGCTTCTACTGCTAGGAATTGTAGATGAATGATTATAGTTATCAACTTTACCCGGCTATTATCAACAATGGCTCGGTTAGTAAACACTTTTTCTACATCCAACCGTTGTTGAGCTTTAATTTGTACTTTTATATATGCATTATAATTGTAAACCAATGAATTTTAACAGTTCTACCATTTTTACTTTTATAAGAAAACAGAGTTTTCTAAAAACAGCAATAAGTACACACATTTAACAAATAAATATTATAAATCATGTAATTTTCTATCAATGAACTTTAATTATGACGATTTCATTATTTAACTGACATCATTTTTAATTAACATATTTTTTTCAAACGTTCAAATTTCGTAATTTATGTAATCTTTTATTGTATATCGAATTTTTAAGTTTTACTTTTATATTTATTTGTATCATACAATTTTCTCAAATAACAATCAATATATTTAAATATTAATTAAATAATATAATTTAACAGACTGAATTACAAGCTGCTAGGTGTAGCCATTAAATAAATACATTTTAGATGTTTTCTTTTTAAATGTTAGCCAAAGACCTAAACGACTAGTCGCAGAGATGTATTTATTTTCGCATTTAATTAATTAAGTGAATGCTCTGTCGTTGTGTTGTTACCAAAACTGTCAAGTGTCAGACTGAAGAGTGTTTTACGTAGAGTTATGCTAGATGCTAGGTAGACGGTGATTAGGTGATATGCGACGAGAATTTTAAGTGACATTGACGAAATTTAATCTGGGAGTCTTTTTTTATGGATGGGAAATCATGACATGACCCTACCGCTGTGGGTGACAGCGTGAAGGAGTGTCAGAATTTTACGGACTAAAACCAAAGTGTTCTTTCTTGAGTTGTTTGTGTGCCTGGCAGGGGTGTATTTACCCTTAGGCTAGAAGGGCTATAGCCCGGGGCGGCAAGCCGTGGGGGGCGGAAAGCTACAGGAGCCCGGGGCGCGCAATCTTATAATACGCCTCTGGTGCCTTAGCCGCGGTAACTCTTTCGAACGTCGTCTTCAAGTCAAGAGTAAATAGATTATTTCTAGGCAAGAGTGCTTTAACTTCGACATCTGAGATAGTGGTCAAAAAGGACCCTATATGCATGAAAAAATAAAGATTTGTTTTGACAGTATGTATTTTTTTATAACATTGACTATGGACCCTCTTTACATTGTACACGTTGTCATTTAATGTCTTGACCGGCGAATTCGCAAAATGACCGATGCAAGCTCTGTGCTGTATTATATTTATTTTCGGTGGCTTGGCAAAGGGATTTTATATACATAATTTGTTTGTCGAGACGTTTGTCAATGTCACTTGGAATTTACGTTTAATGCAAAATGTAGAAACATTAGATTGGCCTACATAAGTGTGACTAGTTAAAAATGAAATAAAATTGATTATTGGGAGATATTTCTGAAATCAATAACTTATTTGTATAATAAATGACTAAACTATGCAAATACATTATTGAAACAAGCATTATGTTTTAAATAATTATTATTTCATTTTACAAAAATAATACAAGAGTATGGGATCTTATTACAAAAAAAATATATATTTTTAGTCCATTGTCGAACTTTACGTTTCAGTTTTTACCTGATCGTTTTCTTAACGAAATCTCACCGGAGCGAAAAATACTTAAAAAATATGTTTTTTTTTACAGTGGATTTAAAAATATTTTGTAATAAAAGAGTATACGTTTTATTTCTATCGTCTCGCAGGTCCCAAGTACACTTGTGTATAAAAGCATTGTAATTTTATGTAATATATTAAACTTAGGCAGAGGAATATAGTTAGCAGTCATTATAAACAAATGACTATAGAAGAAATTAAGTAACAAATATTTTAAAGTATAATGTACATATTTTATTGTTGTGTTTCTGACATTTTTAATTTTTTATAACCTGTGGGACTCTGTATTATTGAAACTGAAGCAGCTATTTTTGTATGTCGCTTTAGTTAATGTAATGTTTAGATTGTAAGTAATAAATGTTTATTTGTTGCAAATAATATGGATGTTATATTTGTTTATACAATTACATGCATAAATATGTAAAATATAAGTTATTTTAGAAGGCATTATTGAACAACAGACCAAATAATGTTCTGTGTTATTTGAAATAACAAGCAAAAAGAAGATTTCAGCTGTAAAGATTTTCTAGAGACTAAAACAAAATCTAAATAAAAAATACTTAAAAAAAATAATGTAATAAAAATATAAAATCAAAAATAATATTTGTGCATGTGACTGTACTTTATAATTTAACTGTCCATAAGATGTTTGTTGACATTTTTGTAATATCTGTGTAGATAAATGTTCTAGAATAAATATTAATTAATGTAAGTAAGTACTTAATAGATGAATTTGTTGCAATCATGTACAGTATGTAAATAGTACACATATACTGTGAATAAAAGGAGACATATCAATTTGTAGAACATTTTTTATTTTACCTTAATCTTCCGAGCGGTTTTCCTTCGAGATTTCAAAGTAGGAGATATACCATATCTAGCGCGGTCTTAGAAGTTTTATATGCCGTTATGGGAGTGGAAAATAATTATTAAATGAGTGCATAAATTACCGGGAATTGTAAATAGTTTTGCTCAGGAAATTACATTTTCCTGATAGTAACAAAAATGGTATTTGTATTTATTTGCATAATAACTTGGACCAAAAACTAGGTAAGCAAATAGCGTTGGATGTCGATAGTAAGCTAAGCGGTACAAACCACCAAATATGAACCAGATACGGATTGATTTACGAAAATTTCTTACACTCCGTAAAGATATTTCAGTTGGTCCCGAAAATTTAACCCTCGCACTTCATCTTCTAAACCAACGAAGGTTCTAAAAAGAAGTGATTTCATAAATAGAAAAACAAGTTAACTTTATTTCAGTATTCTTGTCGTCTTAGCACCTTAGCTACCCATATTTTGCTCGTACGTAACTCTAGTTGCCTACCGTATCGTTGGAACATGTTCAACAAAAAGAAATCTTAGACAAAAGGCACACAAAAGCCTGCCTTACTATCGAGCCAATAATTCTTCCACCTCAATAATTTAAATTAGGCTCCAATTTTCCTTAAAAACAAAATAAAACTAAAAGGCCTACCGAGCGCGTAAGACAACATTGTACGTAGGGTTCTGCAGGTAATATTTATTTTAATACCTGCTACGTTTCGCCAGCGGTTTCAGCTCCGTCTCATGGAAATTGGCTTGGTCCCGTGGAATAAGTAAGAAGTGAGCAGCCTTCTTTAATAAATAGGCTATTTAACACTGAAAGAATTTTCCAAATCGGTCCAGTAGTAAGTAGGTCATGAGTTTAACTTGTTCAAGCAAACAAACAAACTTCATAAGAAGTATCAAAATTATTAGTATGCCTGACAAAACAATTTTAAAGCAGGAATGCATTACACTACCAATAAGGTGGGTATCTAGTATGGATTCAGATGCAAGAAGATTATAATTGATTGATGTCTAAATTACATCAAATTATGAATGAACTAAAGTCATGTGAGTGGGTAATGTTGTGATTCATCAGGTAGATTAACACAATATCGTAATAAATAAATTAAAAACTCTTTTAAGTCCCTAAACCTTCTCCCACACATTAGTCTACGGAACCCCAACAAATAAAAACCTTACAAAATACGCGCGGACGACAGAAGAATGGAATTCGATGAACACGGGAGTTAGCGCTGGGACGCGCGCGGCACGCCGCCCGAATAGTTACAGGCAGTTAATTTTA
This sequence comes from Heliothis virescens, assembly GCA_002382865.2. Taxonomy (NCBI): domain Eukaryota; kingdom Metazoa; phylum Arthropoda; class Insecta; order Lepidoptera; family Noctuidae; genus Heliothis; species Heliothis virescens. The sequence goes on along the minus strand of NWSH02000437.1, from coordinate 2,252,603 downwards.
TGTGCAGTAATGTGTGCTAGCTATTGTGAATAAGTTTCAGACCTGTGAATGTGCTGACACGTCTGCCGATTGCAAAGTTTGTGCTGTTGTTTGTTTTTCATCTAGCCCTGTTCTCAAGTTATTTTGGGTCAAAGCTATAAGTTTACCGCTACTGTCTCTCTAACAGCTGTCATACTAACATCCTCTCCCCTCTCCCTTCTGTCTGTTCTCGGGTAAACTATCCATCTTTTCTTAGTCAACCTCTGCCTCTTCCATACATCCATATTCATACTTTGTTAGGAGAGTGAAATTGAATGTTGTGGTAGATGAGCCAGGTGAAGGAGTCTTGTAGGGTAGGTAGATCACGTGTAAGAAAGTAAGTAGGGAGATAGAAAGGAAAATGTTGACATATCGTGATCATCTTTGGGCCAGAGTTACGTAGATACCTAACATTTTCTCGGTAGCATTTTCTTAGTTACCAAGATGCTATTTTGCAAAAGACATTGCTTCATCTTCTGCCTAACATTCAACTTGCTGTGGAAGTTAACAATGATGAAACCAAACAAGAGGACGATCTGTGTACGTTCACGTAATTAGCTAAATTAACTTCAGCCCAAAGGAGATAAAGAGAGAAAGGAAAATAGATACCTACCTAATTTTCCTTTCTCATCCTAATTCACACAACAGGCACCTTGGGGCCTGCTGCATGTGACGATCGATGTGTCACTCCTTTATCATTCATTCACATGGGAATTATAAATAGAATTAGACCACATACTTAATCATGTACGTAAGTGGTTTTTCATATTACATCATAATACAAAACCGTCCGATTAAGGAACTACCATCTCCATGTCCCGTAATTGGTGCATTAAATTATAGTCAATTAACAAACCGTGCCGAAACAAAGTGCATGTAATAAATTGAACAAATCCGCACTTAACATTCACCGAGTGCGAAACAAACGTATTCTATTAGGCGGAACCGATGCGATCTCCGGCGAACAAAGATCCCCGTCTTCCATATATCCATGGTAGTTTAGTTACGAGTGCGCTAAACGCATTGTCAGCCAACTCGATATATTTAAAGTGTTGGCCGCAAATCGATGCGCGCCTTTGTAGCCCCCGACAAGTCGCGCATTGTACGCACCAGCCCGAAGGTGTTAATGTCAGACCCCCACAAATATGTAGCAAGTGAAAAACAAAGCAAAACGCGTACACGCCACCCGAGCCGGGCCGGGATTTATTCGCGCGTTACACCAACCAAACAATTTTAATTAGTATGGCTCCGGTTTAATGAATAGAGACATAAAGTGCGTAGCTGGATTCCGAGAGTTTCGATACCCCATTGGAGCGTTCCTCAATAATTGGCTACTAGATGAGGATATTCGTGCGATGTGCGGCATGCGTTCTGTTAGACATTGTTTCGATAAAGGGCCAACTTGTGGAAAGTTATGGGGACCACGTACGGGGAAGCGGCGTCTCTGTTCCCGGCTCGTAATAAGGTTCCTACCATAAAGTCGAGTCCTAATGAGGTTCTTAATTTTACACTAGCGGTAATAGACAGCTGATTAACATTTTTTTAATGGTCACATGCGCTAATAAATTTTCTTGATAAGCAAGATGGAAATTGCCATTTTCTAACTATTACTGCCTGTAAATGGGAAAAGATAAATCTGAATACTGTTGCAAATATTATTAGAATACCTATCTACATTTAGCTCAATAGAAATCCAAGCATAGTTTCACCAAATGTAAACAATCAATGCGACAAATTATTGGCACGACCTCACTTTGCCCGATAATAATTATCTCAACGAATATAGTTTAGAACAAATAAATATTTAGTACTGAAATAAAGTAACAGATGATAATAGGATAGGCAATAAAGATACTCATTGAATGATATTGAATTTAATTCCGATATGACATGTCAGGATGGCCGAGCGGTCTAAGGCGCTGCGTTCAGGTCGCAGTCCACTTCTGTGGGCGTGGGTTCGAATCCCACTTCTGACAAACTCTTTTTGTTGATAATCAACTGGACGTAAGCTAGCCGCACAAGACGTAACGTAGGTACGAATCACAGGATACAACTGCATATTTATTGTTTTCTGTATATTTTTCATCCTGTGTGTTTTAACTCATTTACCGTGACAAACAGTTTTTCTACCGGGGCGTGGAATAGTCCAACGATTATTATCTTAGGCTGGATTTCTATAACCTATCTCCGTTGATTTAAGATACGAGATCGAAATCGGTCTTTAATCGCCATTAAAAACTGAAAACACTTCGATGATACATAATAATAACACAAACATTCTGTTGACTATATGGGTCGACTTGTCCCGTATAGGTCGAACCAAATACATAGTTATCCATAAAAACAGTTCCGACAACGTTTATGTATAGTGCAATGACACTGACCTATAAGTATTTTGTAAACATTGGCGTAAGAAAACTACACATTTATCTGGCATAAAGAATAATAGTACATTTGTTTCCTTTTAAAAACTTGCCAGTTCTAAAAAACAGCCAGATTTATAGATTCTAGATAGTTAACTGACAGACCATGCCAAAGAAAAGTAATCAAAATTGAAAACATTTCTATTGCACTATCTACCAGATAGCTATGTAAAACTTTATCTGGAACCTATGAAACGTCCCTTAAAATCTTTCTATAGATAATCTTTGTTTACACGAATTGTTTTCCATACGGCATGAAAGATTTCCATTAGAAACACCTCTGGACTTTTCCATTCATGGAACAAAGTTGACCCTCAATAGAATAACAAAGGTTTACCATAATGATATCACTTCAGGGTTCAAGGATATAAGTAATGCTTTAAACTTGGAGGTCCCTCGATCTGAAAATATCGCCTCGTAGGTACCTATTATATAAATGTTACCACTTTGCAATGGGGCTTTTTAATATTTCAGTTGTTAAAAGCTTAATAAACAAAATTTTTAATTAGGTACATAGGTATGTAGTACATTATTATGACGATATTCCAATTTATTATAAGCTTAGAACGTTACCTATTAAATAAGGGATACTTCGTAAATTATTGTAGCAGCCATTACCTTCACGGGTCGGACGGGGTTTTTAACACATGCCGTATGTTACAAACTCAACAAAAAAATCTGTCACTTCATCGATTCAAACATCAATCTGCAATCAAAACAGAGGAGTCGTAATACAATATTTTAATATTAATAATAAAATCATTGATTAGCTACATAAGGCTACATACATTGAACAATGACAATAGGTATTGACGCAAAGATTAGCATTATATACAACGCCATAATTCAACTGTGAATCAAGCGCAGGTCATCGACACACACATCTATGACAGCTACCCTGTGTGGGGTGACAAAGTCAAGTGGAAATGGTGGGACAGGTCTTAAAATTGGTTTGCCCTTAAATGTAATGAATTTGATAGATAGTAATGTTATGTACTAAGGGCCAGTTTCAGAGGTTCCGTTTTCTATCCGACAGATAAAGCCAAAGGGGTTGTTCGAAAGAGTTACAGCGGTCCAGGCACACAAAGGGCTCCCGAAGGAACACGGTGGGTTTTAGTCAATAAAAGTCTGACACTCCCTCCCGCTGTCACCCACAGCGGAAGGGGTCATACTGATGATTTCCCATCGATAAAAAAAGCATTATCTGTCAGATAGCTATCTAGAACTTTATCTAGAACCTCTGAAACTGTCTCTAAATTAATTAAAAAACAGTGAACAATACGCTGCAAGTAATCTGCATTGCCTTTTACAGTTTCAAAGCTCATCATTTTGCTCAACATTTGTCCATTTTCTGAAGTTATTACTTACCTTTTATTGACTTTATTTTTGGGGGATAAATCATAAATTATGATTATTTGGGGACAAAAAGACGGAAATAAACTTAATTATGTAGAGACTTCTGATACTAGACAAGTGTGCGGAAGTTTTATAAATATAATGTTATCATTTGATATGATCTAAACATGTCAGGATGGCCGAGCGGTCTAAGGCGCTGCGTTCAGGTCGCAGTCCACTTCTGTGGGCGTGGGTTCGAATCCCACTTCTGACAAACTCTTTTTGTTGATAATCAACTGGACGTAAGCTAGCCGCACAAGACGTAACGTAGGTACGAATCACAGGATACAACTGCATATTTATTGTTTTCTGTATATTTTTCATCCTGTGTGTTTTAACTCATTTACCGTGACAAACAGTTTTTCTACCGGGGCGTGGAATAGTCCAACGATTATTATCTTAGGCTGGATTTCTATAACCTATCTCCGTTGATTTAAGATACGAGATCGAAATCGGTCTTTAATCGCCATTAAAAACTGAAAACACTTCGATGATACATAATAATAACACAAACATTCTGTTGACTATATGGGTCGACTTGTCCCGTATAGGTCGAACCAAATACATAGTTATCCATAAAAACAGTTCCGACAACGTTTATGTATAGTGCAATGACACTGACCTATAAGTATTTTGTAAACATTGGCGTAAGAAAACTACACATTTATCTGGCATAAAGAATAATAGTACATTTGTTTCCTTTTAAAAACTTGCCAGTTCTAAAAAACAGCCAGATTTATAGATTCTAGATAGTTAACTGACAGACCATGCCAAAGAAAAGTAATCAAAATTGAAAACATTTCTATTGCACTATCTACCAGATAGCTATGTAAAACTTTATCTGGAACCTATGAAACGTCCCTTAAAATCTTTCTATAGATAATCTTTGTTTACACGAATTGTTTTCCATACGGCATGAAAGATTTCCATTAGAAACACCTCTGGACTTTTCCATTCATGGAACAAAGTTGACCCTCAATAGAATAACAAAGGTTTACCATAATGATATCACTTCAGGGTTCAAGGATATAAGTAATGCTTTAAACTTGGAGGTCCCTCGATCTGAAAATATCGCCTCGTAGGTACCTATTATATAAATGTTACCACTTTGCAATGGGGCTTTTTAATATTTCAGTTGTTAAAAGCTTAATAAACAAAATTTTTAATTAGGTACATAGGTATGTAGTACATTATTATGACGATATTCCAATTTATTATAAGCTTAGAACGTTACCTATTAAATAAGGGATACTTCGTAAATTATTGTAGCAGCCATTACCTTCACGGGTCGGACGGGGTTTTTAACACATGCCGTATGTTACAAACTCAACAAAAAAATCTGTCACTTCATCGATTCAAACATCAATCTGCAATCAAAACAGAGGAGTCGTAATACAATATTTTAATATTAATAATAAAATCATTGATTAGCTACATAAGGCTACATACATTGAACAATGACAATAGGTATTGACGCAAAGATTAGCATTATATACAACGCCATAATTCAACTGTGAATCAAGCGCAGGTCATCGACACACACATCTATGACAGCTACCCTGTGTGGGGTGACAAAGTCAAGTGGAAATGGTGGGACAGGTCTTAAAATTGGTTTGCCCTTAAATGTAATGAATTTGATAGATAGTAATGTTATGTACTAAGGGCCAGTTTCAGAGGTTCCGTTTTCTATCCGACAGATAAAGCCAAAGGGGTTGTTCGAAAGAGTTACAGCGGTCCAGGCACACAAAGGGCTCCCGAAGGAACACGGTGGGTTTTAGTCAATAAAAGTCTGACACTCCCTCCCGCTGTCACCCACAGCGGAAGGGGTCATACTGATGATTTCCCATCGATAAAAAAAGCATTATCTGTCAGATAGCTATCTAGAACTTTATCTAGAACCTCTGAAACTGTCTCTAAATTAATTAAAAAACAGTGAACAATACGCTGCAAGTAATCTGCATTGCCTTTTACAGTTTCAAAGCTCATCATTTTGCTCAACATTTGTCCATTTTCTGAAGTTATTACTTACCTTTTATTGACTTTATTTTTGGGGGATAAATCATAAATTATGATTATTTGGGGACAAAAAGACGGAAATAAACTTAATTATGTAGAGACTTCTGATACTAGACAAGTGTGCGGAAGTTTTATAAATATAATGTTATCATTTGATATGATCTAAACATGTCAGGATGGCCGAGCGGTCTAAGGCGCTGCGTTCAGGTCGCAGTCCACTTCTGTGGGCGTGGGTTCGAATCCCACTTCTGACAGACTCTTTTTAATAAAGAGTTTTCCATTAGAACTTTTTACGTCTATAAATATAGTTACAAAAGTTGTAATTCAATGGTAACTTACTACTTATTTGGCACTTTAGTTACAAACCAAAGAAGAACACTAACTGTGTTCCCGCGGTTTCACTCGGGACCTGGGGGAACTCCTTCCTGTACTCGGATAAAATATAGCCTGTATACTTCGGGGGTAGGCTAGTTTTAACAGTGAAATATTTTTTCAACTCGGTGGTGCAGTAGTTTTGCAGCCCTTTGGTTACAAACAAAAAACGTATATAGGAGATCGTAATGCGGGTACGCTATGTATGTCGGTCTGTCTTACTGCAACCATTTGCGGAACATTTCGCGTCATCGTCGTTTTAGGATACAGTGGAGTTGTGGATGAGATATTTGCCAATTGCAGTCAGTTATTTGGATAGATGAAAAAAAATATCTTTCACAGAGGTAGGAAATCGATGGAAAAAAAAATGTTGTTGTGTGTGTTTTCCCACCAACAACAATTCAATCGAAAAAAATCTGTCCTGTTTTTGATACGAATCATGGAGATCCTATCATATGTGGCATATTGAATGGCGTTGCGTCAACATGACCATCCAGGGAGCTGGTGGTCGCCGGTTTTGGCAAGGAATGTGGCTGCCCCGTCCCTCGGCCCTCGGTCGCTCGTTTGTTTAGAAAGTTGACTGCGACCTGGCGACGTATGATGGTGGAAACAGCTGGTAATCATTGTAGACTATCGACTAGACTGCTAGGCGAATTGTTCGTGGTGTATAGTTCAACTGGATTTATATGGATCGTCAAAAAGAAAGCATAAATCGTAATTAGTTCTGATGGGAAACGCTTATTCCTATTGAAGAATTAGCACTAAATTATTAATTTCGGAGCGACCACCGAAGCGATGGGCTACTAAGATAAGACTACAGTCAATGGTCCACTCCAGGAGTGGACACGAAGATGGTCAAGCATGCCAGCACCTGAAGTGATGACCACGACCACTTCTGTTAAGTGCGTAACTTCTAAGAAGTCAGTCAAAAAAGGACATAATTTAGTTTCAACGGCGTAAATCACTTAAATTATCAGGATACAAACCCCAGTTTGTTTTTGATAGTACCTTGCTGCCTCCTAATTAACAATAACTAATATTGTCTTGAAAGTTGATCTTGAAATGGTAAATGAGTTCATTCACAAATAGCATTTAGCAGGATTCAGTATCAATAGCATTTTTTGAAATGTTTAGAAAGACAAAAAAATATTCTGGGTACCATATAGATGACATTGATAAGGAAACGAAAATCAATAAAATACAACTAATCAAAATATCCATCTAATAATTATTCTAATTATTTTAATAATCTAATAATTATTAATCACATGTTTAATTATATATTTAATATACTGCACCTTGGTTTCCTTAGTTACAGGGAGATAAAATAAAGTTGATCAACGTCACGCAAATGTGGACTGCGGAAGGAAATACCGCGTAAATTTGGATGCTTTAATTATAAAGTGATAAGGTTCTACGTAAATACCTTAATTCAACAAATTTGGGTAATTACGTATGTTCAGCTTAATTACTAGATACTGTTGGATAGATTATTGGGACTGAGTTATTTGACTCACGTCACTTTACTTTTAAATAAAGGTTTACTCACTGTTACTCACAATACTTGGCTACGTACGATTTGCCTTTAGCGCTTTCACGGTGCGGTGGTGATTTTTCTCGTGGTTAGCAAAACCGCGCGTGCGACACATTACGGGCGGTAAAAAATCATCGATCGGTTTTAAACGTCTTCTATGCACGTAGTTGTCGTAGTTGTCACGCGCGACATCCGCGTTTACGAACCTATCGGTGTCGTTCGGAAAAAACGAGCGAACAATTCACCAGTGTGAGATAATTGTAGTACAGATGGTAACCGTCCCATGACCGACCTTAGGTTTAATTAATTATTTCATCCAAAGTTTCTTTGTTTCTGTTCTTTGTACAGTGTTAAAACATACTTACAGGCAGTTGGCTGTAGTATTTCATACTCACACTTTTAATACTAGTGTAGACTTTGTAGGATATGCAGTCCAGGTTACAGAAATTACTTTACATTATCAACTAAAGATCTTAAATTTGACAGCGGTCTATTAATCCAACCGATTTGCAAGTTCAAGATTTCGAGGACTTAGAGGACTTAAAGTCTACGATCATAATTAAATTCCATTCATCATCACTCTTATCAGTTGCACTGCGACATTCAGACGTCTGCGGTTACGATAATCTCAAACACCATGGCAACACTTATTGAAATATCTCACTAAAATTACGTAAGTTTAAAATAATTGTACTCACACGAGTACGTAACTCTGACAGCATACGTCACCTATAGTCACCCTATCAGTTGCTACGAGCAATGGTACTGCAATTTCCTTAACTACAGGAAAATGCATAAATAATCTACAAATCATTTACCGAATCAATTAATTAAATGGTGTATAATAATTAATATATTTTAAATTTATTTAAAGCCCGTATCTATGGGGTTCCGTGTGGTTTTCTGATAACCGTTGCGGGAGATGTGTTAATATTGATGCTGGCGTCAATTTGTACTTGTGCAAGTACATTGAATTTATTAGTCATCAACCAAATGTAACAGCCAAGTCTGTGGTTTTAGCCGATAACGTTATAAGTATAATGTCCTTACTCTTGACCATATTTGGGGGACACGTGGAAGTAATGAACTGTAAGGAAAATACTTACCTGAAAACCACTGAAAATTAATATAATTATGTAACGTCTCATTTCCTAAGTATTATCTTGTGCGGTTTTGTAATTTATTGTGAATTAGTGACTGCAACCGGTAGCAGGTCACGAAATACTTAGGATCTGGGAAAGTTTATCATTCACATTCCAAAACAGCCGAAAATACGAAAGATGAACACGGAGATTTTTTTTTATCCGGGTGCAGGACAACAAGTAGGTACGTGGACTAGGACGCAGGCAAAATCTAGCCAAATGTTTTACTTATCAATATGAAATTGTACCAGTATGAGGCAATACTTACAACAGCAAAACTTTTTTGAATCTACCTACATAAAATTATTACTACAAGAAATAAGCGTAATATTTGACACAGTGGAACTAGAAGCCGTTCCCTCAGTAAGCGAGGTGAACTAAGGAAAACAAGTAGCGGCAATAAAAATATTCCTCACACACCATTCCACTTATGGAAAAGTAGGTCCAATACAACGGGATTTGACACCATAGGATATCCGGCCATCGGACGGTACAGGCTACTTGCTTACTATTCAAGTCATTTCTACCGTCATTTGTTTACGAATACCTATATTTGTTTGACGGCCGTTCCCAATAACCTATCTATCCGTTTTCTAACTGGAGATTGAGTTTTGATATAGCTTCACACAAGTAATGTCAAATTCCTTAGTATTTCTTTAACGATGGGAAATTATCAGATGACCCCTCCGCTGTGGGTAACAGCGTGAGGGAGTGTCAGACTTTTACTGAATAAAACCCACCGTGTTCCTTCGGGAGCCCTTTGTCTGCTAGGGTCGTGATAACTCTTTCGAATAATCCCGCAGCCCCGGCAGGCTCTGGCCCGAGTGGGCCCCGCTGGGGTTTGCTGACTTTGAGTAGAAATTCCTATGTCTAGTAGTAACCAAATCTACAGATAGATAGGTTATTGAATTCCGCAATAAGTGCCATCAGTCACGTACCCAAGCTAATGTTATAGTAGATGGAAATAACGCTAGATATGTCATCCGATGTGATTCCCCATGGTTAAGTAGGGATTTGCACTTTTCTTAGAGTGGAAACTCCGTGCCTTTTGTTAGAGTTGCCAGTTAATGTCTTATGTGAAAAATAAATTTTTATATCTGTACTAATATTATAAAGCTAAAGAGTTTAATTGTTTGTTTGTTTGAACGCGTTTATCCCAGGAACTACTGATCCGATTTGAAAAATTCTTTCAGTGTTAGATAGCCCATTTATCGAAAAAGGCTATAGGCTACTTTTTATCCGGGTGCGCGGAGTAGTTCCCACGGGACGCGGGTGAAACCGCTGTCAGATGCTGGTATCTAATAATATGGAAAATGGCCCGTCAAAGTTTTTTTATTGTTGAAAGGAGATTGACCATTATTGATGTCAAAATCCATAAAATTGTGCCACAACTTGAACAAGTAGTTAATTATTATCTTTATTTTTGGAAACCAGGAATGCTTATAAAAAGTAATAAATCATCCGGATAGTAACAGAAAATATTATTGGGCTTGATGCTGATAGTAGTCAAAACATCGTCCATAAAAATGTCATCAAGTTCTAGTCTTCCAAAAAGTTACACAGCCTTTTTTTTAAATTCAAGCAAAGTGTACCCTTGATTATACATCCACGCATTAAAATTGCATTTTATGGCAAATATTCACCAATATTAATTTATGAAGCATTCTTAATTTGAAAATTAAATAGGAATTGCTATTTGATTTTACTATTTTTATTATAATAAGGCAGTTTGAACGATTGCCTTAGGCG